>JANRGW010034581.1:0-91824 GCA_024733675.1 Psilopsiagon aymara | reverse complement strand
AGAGGAGAGGAGAGGAGAGGAGAGGAGAGGAGAGGAGAGGAGAGGAGAGAAGTTTTGTCCTTTTCCTTGCCACTGGCTGTTTTGTCTACTTATTCTAGAAACTCCTTGGCTGTCTGTGATGGTTCTGAGCCCTCCAGCCCCTGCTCAGAGACCAGCTCTAAGGGGAGTTGCTTAACAGGGAGCACAATGTTGCCATTGAGTGATTTTGCTCTGAAGGCCATACGTTAGTTGTGTCTGACATGTCTTTGATGCCACATACCATCCTCTTTGTTGCTGGAGATAATAGAAAATCTAGGAGCAAACAAGGCAGATGAGTAGAGGAGGAGGTAAGTGGACTCAGCTCCCCCAGAGCTGTTACTATTTATACCTCAGGAATTCCTCAAAATAGGCTCTGCTGTGTTTATGGGGTGTTTTTCTATGGCATGAACCATGTGAAGATGAGCATTCCTCCTGCCAGCATTGCCTGCAGACCTTTGGGTCTCACCAGCTGATGGAGAAGCTTAGCCCTGGGGAGAGGCTGGGGAAGAGAGGGTTTCATGGTGGCATGAAGAAAGACCTTCTTAGCCCCTTCCAGCCAAACTCCTTTCTCTGATCACTGAGGGTACATCCTGCTATCAGTGGGAGCAAGGCCAAACCTGCCACCCACCTTAATTCATCCACTGTCCACTTATAGCCCAGTTGAATGACCTGAAGCTCCTGCGATGGGGAAAGCTCAGCCCCAAATGTGGACACCATTTCAACATGGTCTGCAGTGGTAAGCCAAGGAATGGCTGAACAGGCTTGTCCCAGACTATCCAAATGGCCCAGAGGTGATTTTTGCATCAGTTTGAGCAAAAAGCTGCTAAATTAGTGGCAAATCTAGAGAAGAGAAATAGAAAGAAGGCAGAAAGAAGGGGTATTAAATATAAACCTTCCCCAGAGGTTTGAGAACTGGTCAGGTGTTTCCCATGATAAATGGGGTCCTGCGAGAAAAAGGTCTCTCCCTCTCTTCTTACTCTACCCAGTAGCCCACTTACTTCCAAGATTCTTCTTTAGCCAGTATTTGATTAGCTGTACAGGATATAAGGAAATATATGAAAATCCCATCCCAGATAACTTCACTGCCTCCCACCAAAAGGGGTCTCCGTGTTTAACAGCCCCAGCATAAACCAGGTTAAGTTATTCACACTTGGCCTTTTCCATGGCTCAGGAAAGTGCAGTAACCACTGGACTTTGAGTCTACCAGTACACACACATGTCTGAGGGCTTGTCTCTGCTGTCTTTTGTGTGGGTTTGGCAAGCTCTGCACATGTCTAATGGATCAGGTCTTGCCAAAAAAACAGAAAGTAGGGAACGCCTAGTTTAAGAGTCTCTCCAGGGCTTGTGCACAAGCAGCTCACCATGTCCAAAGAGCTAAATCCAAAGGGGATTAAGTGCTCAAGCCTAGCATGTAGGCATCCTGGAGAAACCTAAAACCTGAGCTGCCACCTAACACTGTAGGTACTTTGGGTTCCTGGGTGCTGACGTTCCTCCAAAGGAGTACACACAAACCAGTCTACACCCCAGGCCTTTTGACACTCATATTTCTGCTGCTGCATGGCAGACATCCTACACGAGGTACGTGCACATCCCCATGGCATAAACATTCTCCACTGCACTCAGCCTGTTCTCTTCTTTCTGAAAACAACTGAGTTGTCCCCATCGTTTTATGACAGTTTGGCAAGGAATTCAGCAGTACATCAAAGGACACAAAACACAGCAGGGACAAACACTGATAACATTGGCAAAGTGGCAAACAGAGTGGGTGTTTGATAGCTCCCCAAATACAGACTTCCACACTCTGCTTAATGATAGGAAAAGTGCAGACAGGATATCCCTGCAGGGTGTCTCTTCAGGAGAGTTGTTGGCAAAACGTGCGTTCCTCTATACACAGTGAGCAAAGGTGCTTTGAGCCAGAAGGATTTTTTATTGTGTAAGAGAACAAAACAAGAAAGAACAAAAGTAGTTTTCATGAGAGAAGTGTGTGAGTGTGCTCCCTCTGCAATAATCTGCAATGAAGTGAGCATAAGTTGGCTGCCTCTGTCTCTAAATGGAAATCTAACATCTCCGTAGGCATTGAACATCACAATGAATGCAGAGCTCCATACATGACGGCACCCATTTGCTTCCATATCCCTGAAAAGGTAGATTGGTGTTTGCAGGTGTAATGCAGGTTGGCTGGTTGTGAAGGACAGACCTGTCCCCACAGAGTTAGAGGCTCTGTTAGAGTAAGAAGTCTGTCTCGTGAGTGGCACAAGAAAACACAAGCAGATGCTTAGGATGAAGTTGATGTTTGTAGAAGGCAATGCATCATTGGGCTGAAAACTGAAGGTGATTGGGTGTTACTACACCTTGAGTTGATTTCTGGAGGAAAGATGGGCACATCATCCCCTCTGCAGTTCCAGCATAGGGTAAGAGTTCTGGGCCAGCAGTATCTAATGCAGTTGCCTATGCATAATAAGAGAGAAAGGACTCCATCAGAAGCAGGCATTGAACCTACCATTAACATTTGCCCTCAAAAGTTCTGAGCCAAGAGGGACTGTTAAACACTTTGGAGGCTCAGCTCTGGCTCAGTCATCCTCTGTCCTGCTTTTGCAGTTGTTCAAATCACCATGTTTTTAGGCTCAAACCTTTGTAATTCAGTGCCAGCAAGACAGGCTGCTTTGCACAGCTAATTGCATGCAGCAGCAGATGCCTCATTGTGCTATGGTTGTCTGGACATGATATAGCAGAGCCTTGGTCTAGCTATGTCAGAAGGATAAGCAGAAATACTAGGAGGATGATCTGCCCTAGGTTAATGGCATAATGAGAGAGGTGTGAAAATTATGAGTTGTGGCAGCCCTAGGAGGCATCTTATTTATCTACGTGGTGACAGATGCCATCTAAGGAAGGGGTATATACGCTACAGACAGATGACGTAACACAAATCTTAGTTAACATTAGGCACTTTTAACAATAACTATTCAGATGACAGTTCATGGAGAGCACATATTCCTGCAGGCAGAGAAGCTGCAACCAGGAGCATACCCCACCCAGCTCTGCAAAGCAGCCCTAAGGCACAAACTTACACAGGCACAAGGGCTTGCCTGAGAAGGGCATGTTGCACCCAGCCCTTCGTTGTTTCACAGTGCTTTGTGTCCTGGGCTGTTGTAAAGGGGATTGCAGTCAGAAGCCAAAGGCACAATGTCAGTGGTGAAGGTTTCTCCATGGCCATATCACAGCAAGATTAGGCTACATACATGGATAAAGTAGGATGATGTTCTAGGGGAGCATAAAGGTGTTCCCCCACCAAATCAAAGGCTGAGAATGACTTGGTTCCTGAGACTATTTGTCATGACTTTTGCAGCCATGGAGAGTTATATGCATGGCTCTGTTATATCCTGTGTCACCTTGGGTTTAGACCATGGTCTTCTCTATCTAGTCATCAGCATTGGGTATAACTAGGAGCACTTCAGCTTCTCTAACCTGCTACCTTGTGCAAGCTGAACAAGTGGTATGGCACTGTTTTGTGGGATACTGACTCACCTCAGAAATGCATCAGCACCAGCCATAAGAGGCTGATTACAGATCTTATGAAAATCTTCCTCAAAATCCTGGGCTCTGGATTCATGCGGTGCTGTGGGAATCTCAGCTTACGTGGCTTGAAGGGAAGTCTCTTAGTCTGTGTATTCTAAGGAAAACCTGGAAAATGTCAATCCCAACTCAGAAGAAACTAGTTACGTGGAGGAACTTCCTCCATGATTTTAGAGAAGGGGTGGTAATGCAGCCTGGAGATGATGACCTGACTTTATCCAGGAGGAATATCAGTGATGCTGCCTAGGAATCTGCATTGTGGAAACCTCACTATGTATTATGGATCAGGGGTGGTTCATGACCTGTTGGATGTGAATATCTCAGCTTACAGCCCCACTGCTGCAATACGTGCTGCCTGTCTTAATCTTGGCTAGAATTGGCCAGTCATGCAGAAGACCTTGAGCAGTCAACTGCATGCCAGCACCATTCTGAAATGATGCGCTGCAGCACGTAGGTGTGAAAAGGGACCTGGGGTGCTTTCATGGCACCATGCTCCTCAACTGCTATGATGCAAATACCTCCATGTGGTCAATCCCACCAAAAAAAATGGATTTTAATCCACTGAGGTTCCAGCTTAGTTTGGCCTTGGCATAAGCTCTGAGAAAGGATAAAAGCTTCTGGGAGGACAGGCCAGATGGGAGGATTATCTGCACTGTTTTGGAAAAGGCTGTGACTTTACACTCACTCACTAAAATGAACAAAAACATCTTCTGCGGTAAGAGCTGCCTGTGCTGAGCCTTCTCCCCAGCTCACTGATATGCAAATCCCACCACACGCAGCTGGGCTGGCGCGTTGCGGTTGGCATCCTTTCTGGACCAATTTTGGTAATAGCTTTCTACGTGACTGGGGAGTGACTAAGCAGAAAGGAATGAGTGGGGACTCTTTGTTCTTGAAGCTCAGCCGAAATATGAACGTGCTGGCCTGACAAAAGCCGGCTCTTTGAATAAAGAAAATCAAGAGGTCTGGAAGGTTAATGAGTGACATAATCAACTCCCTGGGAAGTGCGCATAGGCAAGGAATGAAAACAATGTGCAACTGAGAGAATTGATTACCCACAGCATCTCACTCACCTGTGTGCATGCATTCCCCACCATGCTGCCTGATCACAGCTCACAGGGGCCCAGCAGTGAGGCAAAGGCAGCAAAGGGCTCAGCTGGGACCCTCAGCATCAATGTCATGAGAAGAAGAGGAGGAAGGCTCTGAAGGTGGGATTTTGCAAACAGGCTGTTGAGGTGCAAAGTCTGCAGATAAGGTGTGCAGGAGGAGTAAAGAACGCTGTACCCTTTTACCACCTTAGTTTAAACGCAGGTTGTAATCTGCTGTTAGGGATGAAAGAGATGTGAATTCACCTGTTTATTCACCAAGTGCTTAAGTGAGTCTTTGGACCTCTGAATTACTTTCTAAAGCTGGAAAATAGCTCTTCACAAAGTCCTATCCAAAAGCAGCCTTTGTCCTGTATTTGAAATAAATGGTGTCTACTTTAAGAACAGAGCTGTGCCTTTGAGAAGAGGAATTTCCCTGTAGACTTCCTGAATCCCTATGGTCAGTGAGCGCAAGAGTTGGGGCACACTCTTCAGTTCATGTCATCTCTAAGCAGTGTTCAACCCTTCAGCTGTGTGGTAGTAGCCAAGCACCTAAATGTCTGAGGTTACAATGAGGTTAAATGTCTGAGGTCACAGACCCTAAATACCATCACTGACCTGTCTGTGCTGGAGCCTGCAATACCTCTGTAACAAGGAGGTAGAAGGAAGATGATCTGTCACCACTGTGTGCTGCCAGATGCTGAGTTATATCATGGAGATATATGTCAAAGAAGGCATGGAAATGAACTTGCAGCTGACTTTGGTGCAACTATTACCTCTGTCTGACATAATGCTGTTTTGATAACAAGATGAAGGAATGATCCATGAGCAGAGCTTCCATCTAAGTGCTGAGGGAGGATGTGAAATCCTGTGCATCACTCCCAGGGGTCTGCTGAGCATAGGAAAATAGGCTGGTCTGGGCTGTGACCTCCCTGGCCAGGTCGCTACCATGATCCTCAATTTACCCACATCCTTAACTCCTCTAGCCCGGAGTTCTCCTAAAGAAAGTGAATGCACTGTACAGGCACAATACCTGCTCAATGGCCAGGGTGATCTCAGTGGATTGCAGAAGACACAGGCCTGTGACTGCATGAAGGATTTGCCTCTGCTGCTGTGCAATGGGCAGCACATAAGGACATTAAAAGTCATATCCCTACAGCAATGAATGCCCAGGAGGCTCAAAGGCAGGACACTGTTGTTATCACCCTGACTTAAAGGTTTTGTTTGCTGTTCTCACAAAGAATGAGTAAGATGTCAAGTTGTTTCCTAAAATTGAATTAATCACTTATAGCTGCTGCTCCACAATCTGCTTCCCTGCAGTCCCTGTAAAATGAGCTTTCAGGTCTGTGAATGTCCATACCTGGGTTTTGTGCACAGTTACCTCTACTGTCATCAGTAAAGATTGCCCAGGAAATCAGAGCACTGATTTTACCTCCCTGGCCTGTCACAGCACTGCTGGAGAGTGGCTCATCCTCCCAGCTTCAACAAGGGGCTGGCAGAACTGTCCTTTCCCACCAGGCACAAGATAGGGTGGTGAGAATGTCAAACGGAAATGTAACCAAACAGGGACAGGCCTGGGCCTTTATGTCCTAATAGGGTTTGTCTGCAAGGAGCTTGGTAACTAATTGTGACTAGTCTCAGTGTTAACATGGCCATTAAGATTCTCACCTGCCCCTGGAAGCCATCTGTGAGCCTCCTTCCACTTACACAGCCTGGAATAGCCCAAACCGCCCTTCTCTCAGTGCATTTTGTCATACATGGGTGCCAGTGAACATTTCTACCTCTAGCAGTGGCTTCAGCTCCTTAGTAGATGGCTTGTTCATGTGAAAGTGTGTGCAAGAGTCTTACTCTGGGTCCTGGGAGATGAGGATCTGGACCATAAAAGCAATACGACCAGCAATAAACTCTTTATGATCATGCACAGCAAAAGCTTAATGGAGGGGGAAGGGAACAATGACCTCCATTCCCACTTATTGATGTCAGAGGGGACCATTTTAATCATTACTGTCCAGCTTCAGCCTCTTACAAAGTGGCAAATCTCAATCTGATTCTTACTCAGCGCCTTTTCCCTAGTGTGAATGTAGATAATGCAATGTGCAGAAAACACCCTTGCTGTTTGCCTTTGCTGTGCCTCTTCTACCTTGGTGAGCCGGTTTCCAGGCCCTGAATTCCTGTCCAGCAGCAGTTACAGTTATTAATGCATATGAAGGTCAATTAGGTTGGGCATTATCCCTTGAGCAGGAGAACAGACCACTACATCTGGTGAATGCCTCTGTAGGATGTTATATGCCTCTGATAAGCTTTCCTCTGACCTGCCTCCATCATCTGAACATTCTTCCCGCACGCCATGGAATCAAAGGCTGGACATAGACATCTACTTTTCAAAAGCACATGCTCATGTGGGTGAATCCTGTATCTGATTGCTCTCCAGGCTGGGTAAGAGCATTTCTGGGCTTGTGTTCTTGCCATGGCCCAAGCAGTCGCTCTGTACATGTCCAACAATCACCCCAAGATGAAAGCCCTGTTCCTGCAGGTATTCCTGTCTCACACTGGCACCGTGTGAGGTCTCCCTAGCCCACTGGAATGCAAACTGTGGGGTATGAATCTATCTCAAGATACCGCTTCTCTTCAGCTCATTGAATTACTGTAGGGGGGAATTCTTTGGAGGGTGATAAATGGGACCTGCTGAGTCCAAGGCTCATTAATGTCTGAGGTCATGAGAAGCTCAGAACAGCAGCTATAACTGAAGAAATCTCAGGTAGATAAGTATCAGTCCCCAGAGATGCCCAAAGGAGGCAGAAGCCCACTGGGAGTCTCATAAATGCATGTCCAATGTTTTCTTTACTCCAATCTGCAGCCTGCTGTTGGGACAGTTGTCATTCCCTGGAATGTGGTCACCCTTTGTTCCTCAGGCGAGCTGCCTGGCCATGATATCGATCAGCACACTGCTTTCCGCAATCCAGTCAGTCAGGTGGGGAAGTGTGAGGGACCAGACAGCGAAGAAGTGCACGCTGCAACTGAAACCCCAAATCATCTGTCATGATTTGGGAAATGTATTGGCAAAGGGTCAGAGAAAACAACATTCAACCCAGTGGCCTCTCCCTTGGCTCCTTGGAGTGGCTCCAGCCTCACACCTTTGTTAGTCTCTGGACAGATTTCAGTTTTCTCTCCATCAGCACTTCCTTCTCTCCAGCATTGCCCTCATCACCTCAATCCATCACCGTTGGCAGCTCCTCTCACCTGTACAGGGGCTGGCACCATAAACCATTCCCTAAATCAGCACCTCACAGAAGTTAGGGCCATGTCTGCAAACGAGGTACAGAGTTTTGAGAGGGAGCACAGTTCATCATGATGATGGAGGATGTGACAGGCACCCATTTCCTTCAAACAGGAGCAAGGGTGACTCCTAGCTGATGAAGACAACTGCCATTTCCAGTAGCATCCCTGTATTCTCAGTGGGGAGGGGGACACAGCTGGAATCACTTGGGCAATGTGCTGTCAGGAGAGAAAGAAATAACAAAATTAGGTGGTTTGGCTGATTTGCTGCACATTCTCCAAGCCATGGCCTCTCTTCTGACTGACACGGTTACTCCAGGCCATCTGCCTCTCCTGACCATCCCTGAGGCAAAGCATGGGGAATTTCCACTTGAATTTGACAACTAAATTAGGCAAACTGCATACAGCCACAAGTAACTTCACAGTTCAAGTCCTGTCCAAAATCACCAGGACATGTGTGCCCAGCACTGGTCACAGCTCCAATATTAATTGCCTTCCTATTAGGCACAGGACCAGGAGATATCTCACGCTTCCCTCCTTGTTGCCTTTCAAGCAGTACCGTCAGGATGGACCTGTCAGTTTAATGCCTCCAGGTTTAATCCCAGCTTTGTTCTCCAGGATCAAAAATAATTCACATCTGACTGCTTGCTCTGTAATCAGGGCATCTCAGCTTGCTTTGCCTGTCACCACTGCAGCACACATTGTGGCTGTCACAGGCTGGTTGTACATCTTCAGCTGAGCTTTCCTGCTCCAGCAACAAAGAGCCTGGAATAACACATTGGCAGAAAGGTGTCAGGCCTTTGCCATACCTGACCTAATACCCAGCCTGAGCCTTGCACTGACAATTCCAGAGGTCCCATAGAGGACGGTGTATGAGTAAAACTTATTTTTAGGTCTCAAACATTCATTTACTACCAATCAACAATGGAAAGCTATTTTAACATACAGTTCTTACTACTTATACAGCAAAGAAAATACTATCATGCAAAAAATGCTCAGATGCTTAAAGCAGGTCTTCTTTTTTGACATCATTTCATGCCCCATCCCTACAGGGTTCAAGGCCAGGTTGGATGGGGCTTGGAGCAACCTGCTCTAGTAGAAGGTGTTCCTGCCTATGGCAGGGGGTTGGAACTGGATGATCTTTAAGGTCTCTTCCAATCCAAACCACTCTATGATTCAGTTAATGTGCAACTGATTGCTGGGGTTAATTCGCTGCTTCTCACTGAGCCAAAGGATTTGGGGATCTTGATAATAGTGGAGGGATGGAGAGGCCAGATGCTGGTTTTAGCAACATTACCATGACCTTGGTTCAGCAGTTTGCCTGGAGTTAACTGAGCTGTGAATCCAGCCCTGGACGTGCACGACATTGGGTAGTGAGGGCTGCACCAGAAGCTGTGGCTGAGAGTGACTGACTCAGATGGCAGCAGGTTGGCATTCCTTCAAAGAGGCTCTCTTTGTCTTCTTTGTGGGAGGTGTAAATGAACTGAATGGAGACGCTGAAGGCTTTCCTGTGCCAGTTATTAGCAATCTTGCTTCTATATATAGCTTCTGCCTAACTTACTCTGGGTGAGCAAGCAGAGTGGCATGTGAGTTATCGCTCTTGTCACGTTCGCCTCTCTTGATTACATTCATTTTGTTTGCTTGCTCTATCATGGTGATGTAAGGCAGGCTCAAAGAGGCTTCAATACCACACGGCTTCAACATGCCAGAGATACAGGCTCCACTCTCCTGTTAGGAGCTACCTGAAGCATTGGCACTTCCAGGTATCACAGCCTCAGGACAAGGAGCAGAGCTCCAGGCAATCCTCTATGGAAAGCAGGGCAGCTTCTGAGCTGTTTCCATCCATCTGGCCCAGCAATGGTTTGTGTGCAAGAAGAGAAGCAGTGGGAGACCAGCTAAATTGCACTGGAGGGAAGCAGTGAAACTTCTTGTGTCCCCCGTCAAGTAAAAGCCAATCAATCAATCAGGGCTTTTTCAGAAGTCGGGTTCATTTTCCTGTTCTTTTTCATTTCTCTGTGTTCTGGCCTGGCACCAGAAGCAACCTGACAAAGGCTGTTCAAACAGCACCATTGAGCTCACCACATCCCAGCTGTCTCAGGGGAGACTGGAGAAAAATATCCTGTGCACAGAGCCTGCTTATACTAACCCAGTCTCAACATACCCACTCTATGCAGATTAGCAAGATCTATTTTCCCCCTGAGCTGCTTCATTCCCTCAACCAAGCAGCCCTCAGATGAATGTACTTTCTTCCTGTGCTTTTTAGGGGCAGAAAGTGCAGCAGCAGCTGGAGCCTCCCACCATTGAGCAAGGACGAGTCAAGGAAGTTGATCAGAGACAGTGAATCTGGGCCCAGTGCCCCACTCCATCATCCCCACCTCAATGAGGAGAGGTAGCAGGTAGCCTTAGGGCTGAGCTGGGTCATCTGTGCCAATGCAAAATGGCTGCAAACCTTTCTTATGCTGAGTTTGAGTACCAGGTCCCTGTTGCACAGACCATGTGCACCACTCTCTTGCACCCACAAGGTCATGAGGATGCTGGTATAAAAGGACCATAGATGTTAATTAGCCACCTCTGATGAATTCATTCTCTGTAGGTCTGGGAGCAGCTTTCCCCAACCAGTTGATCCGGGGAACAACCAATCACACATAGCCAATGTGTCCCTGCTCTCTGCAGATCCCGTCTGGATGCTCTACAGTGTACATGGTCTCCTCATGGGAGCACGTGCTGGCAGCTGGTACCAAGCTGGGCCCCTCCACCATGTTCCCATCTAAGCTGTGGTGCAGGGTGCTGAGCATGCCAACAGTTCACAACATCAGCAGGCCCCCAGGGCATGATTCCATGCACGTGGGCCAGCACCAAGCCCCTTCGGTGCTGAGGGGGTGTGTGTGTTGGCAGAATCCATTAAAATTCTTGGATTGCCACCAACAACTTTGACTCTTTTGTTTGGGCCAAATTCCCAGTGGGGCCCCTTCACTGCTTCCATACTGGCTGTGGCCAAGGTCTCTTGAGAGCACACTGGTTCAAGTTGGAATATGTTTTAGATAAACAACTTGTCAGGTTATGGCATGTGCCCAGCAGCCTGAGCCAGCCTTACATGCAAACCCCACCCGCAAGCCTAGCTCTCCTGGAGAGGCAATGGTGGAGCATGACAATGGCTGTGGGTCCACCATGGATGGAGTACACCATGAAGTCCTTAATCCCAGCAGCAGGAATATTGCCCTTTGGATTATGGCATCCCACTGAAGAATTACTGCTGGATGTAATGTTAAGAACAGGAAGGATCATTTCTAATTTCAGATGAAGACCTTTTAAGATGCTGCTGCTCCATCCCAAAGCAGTTCTGGTCATAGGTTGGTGGTAACTCGCATCTGCAGTACATGGCTGTGCTCCCCGATCTGCACTGGTCCATGGTGTCGTTATCATCAGCCTCATTGAGAAGGGGAACTCACTTGGAATAAATGAAACAACTGCTCTTTTCTTCCACTACAAGGGAAACAGGAACAGCAATTGCCTGAGCGGAACGACAGGCTGATGCAGTGAATAACCATGGAGCCTTTTCACAGTGAGGCTCCTCCAGGCACCAAGACTATCTGAGGATTAATTACAGCAAAGAAAAGGGACCACTGCAGCCAAAAGTATGGAGACAAAACCCAGAGCCAAGCTAAATGTTTCCAAGCCCAATGACCCCACTTGGGAATCCAAACCTCCAGCTGGGTTTGAGATTCCATTAATCCTTTCTCTCTCTTTCCTTTGCATGGGGCCATCCTGGGTAGGAGGTGGAACAGAGAAATGGCACAGAGGAGACTGCTCGTGTTGACCTGGATCAACCCTCCAAAGCATTACCAAGCTACCCCATGGGCAGCCCCTGTTGCCACACAGCCATACCTTGGGTCTGATGCTGCAGGCAGGCATTCCTGGATGTAGCGATGCTGCAGAGGTAGCCTTCAGATATCCCGATGATAAGTGTGCTAGGGAGATACCTAGGTATCTCTCATGTTACATTGTCATCTTCTCAGGGCTTTACTCAGATCTTCCTCAGACAAGCCATTTTTGGGTGGTGGTTTGAGTAAGGAATGAGTAAAATATGATCAATGCTCTCGAGGGCTGACCTCTGACACTGGGCCCACAGAAGGTAGCAGACAACACTTCTCTGGCAGCCCCACTGTTACCATTTTATTTTAGAAGGAAATACAAATTTAGGGTCAGTTTTCAACAGCATATTTTGATAAACTGATTTTTAACTGATTTTGAAGGCTTCAGTCAATCAGGCTACAAGAACAGATAAAGGGTGGAAGGGGAAGTACCTTTTCTGCCAATTCTTACATCTCTTCACAGCCAAAATATATCAGCTATCCACTGTACTTCTAGAGTAGGCAGAATAATTCAGTCTAGCAGTTATTCTGCTGTATATATTGTTAAAGTACCAGAAATGATACTTTATATGTGTGTATATATATATGTGTGTCTGTGTGTGATATGTATGTAGTATATATAGATGTATCTATACCATATGTGTGTGACAGTACATATATTTAGAACATGTACATACAGTGATTAGGACACAATGTCCTACTTTCTATTTAATGCACAAGCACAGTGTGGCTCCAGTGGCATCCCATCCTTCTTCTACCACCAGAATGACTAGGTTTCAAACCTAAGGATGTTTCAGCAGCTGAAGCCTATCCTCACTGCTCTGTGAGATTTTGTTTCAAGACAGTATTGCATTATGTTCCTGGTACAGGGTGAACTGATTAGGTAGTCACTCAGATGCAGAGAGTATCGCCCATCACTGGTCGGGGGCAGATTAACCCCTGGAAGCTGCATCCCTTGCATCACTTCTCCAGCATTTCTTTGAAGGAGCATCTTCCAGCTTCTCCATAGCAGACAGATGAGAACAGCAGCCTCCATAGCTGGTGTCATGCCAGTTGCTGGGTAAGAAGGACTGGGAGGATGTGTATGATACAGGAAGATGGGAGTCCAGTGAAATCCTGATCACAGCTTACATGGCCTCCAAAGGGCTGTTTCCTGCAGCTTTAAACCTGTCCCTTAGCACAGCAGTGGCCCTTTCCAGCTCTAATTCATTTATCATTGGTCTCCCCTTGTCTCTGTTGCTGGTCTCCCACTTTCAGACTTGTGGTTTCCAAACAGTTTCTCTCAGTTTTGCCCAGCATCTCCCATGACTTATGGGAACTTCTGAGGACACAATTAGGCTATAGAAGCGCTTGAGAGATTTTCACAGTGACCCTTCCAACAACTCCAGGGTGGAACAACCCTGAGCACAAGGATCAGGTGCAGCGCTCTTGGTGTTGATGGAGAGACAGGCAGCACAGAGCATAGACAGGCCGCAAGGAGTCAAATTCTTCAGGGCATTTCATGTTTAGTGCCACCAGCATGGAAAACCACATATTTGATCCTTGGAGAAAGCCATGTTTGTACCTTGGGAAGTACCCACACATACCTGTGCTTGCAGTGACACACTTTGTGCTTCCAAAGAAATGCAAATCTGAACTTCAGCAAGCACACACACACTCGTGCTCTCTTTCTCTCCCTCTGTCCCAAGTAGTCAGATACATATATTCATGTTTATATGTTCTAATAGGTTTAGAGAAGATGGAGTTGTTTCTGTTGGGTCTCTCACAAGAGGATCTAGATCTTACAATACTTGTCCACCCTGTAGTACCACTGACTAACAGGGCCCTTCAAATACAAGTGAAAACACGCAGTATTTTCCTTGTGGAGCTTCCACTCTAAATCAAGATTGAGAACGTGCCAGGAATATGCAGACATTATGCCAGAAAGGGAGATACAGAAGCACAGTTGGAAAGGAGCTGCTGAGAGAGTGTGCGATGGGGAAGATTTGCATTCATTAGTTTTGCTTTCTCCTCGTCATTATGCATCAAAACTATGCACAGCTCTGTGTCTTTTTAAGGAAACGCAGCTTTTTAAAGGGAATACGGGAGATAAAACAAAGCCCCACTAGATGGCACTCGGTGGACATGCATAATTCGCCTTCCAACTGCTCCTGGTGGGAGCTGGCTGCCGGCTGCGGCTGATGCAACGCTGGGAGCTGGTGCACCTCATGCCCCGGCAGCATGGTCCTGAGCATCCCTGCGCGGTGCCAAAGCCTTGTCTCTGCCTCTGACCTTACATCCCAGCGGTTTTGTCTCCCTGTCAATCATTTGGGAGATCTGCTTGCCCTTATGTGGCTAAGGATGCTGTGAAGGGTGTTTCAGGCGTGGTGATCTTCCCTGTAGTGTAACCAACATCAAAGAGCCTTGTGTTAGGGCAACAGAAAACTTGCTTTGAGACTCTGATTGATAACGCATACCAGAGAGCTGTCCTATGGTGTGGCTGTAGGGTACAGACAGCAGAAAGAGGCATCTTCCCCCTCCTGTTCCTCAGCTCCCAGCCTGGTGCCCATATGACATGAGCAGGGGAAGTCCAGGCTGAGCACAGCTGAGGATCACTGCTGGGCTAAAGGAACAGTGAAAGGTCCTGTTTGGCTTGAAGGAATATGTTTGTTAATGAGGAGAGGGTCTGGGGGCTTCCTGAGTCCATAGCACAGTGCCAGGGCTGTGAATAAGGGCAGGAGAACCAGACCCCACCAGATCAGCTTCACAGCTGCATGCTGTGAAGATGTGGCCTGGGCTACAGTGAGCCCCAAGACCTAATCCTTTCTTCTATTTGGCCTCAACCCCTTTCCTTCTGTGCATGTCAGGCTCAAGGATGCCTGCAGGGGCAGCTAAGCCCATGAGGGTCTTTTCTTTTCCAGGGTGATGCTCTTCATCACGGCCCTGCTCACAGCCTCATTGCTGAGCCATAGGGACACCTCCAGGGAGCCCTGTTCCCAGTGCCACCCCCGTGGGGGCTGACGGTGATTCTGGCTCCTTCCCAAGCATCACGAGCACAAAATGCTCACTTGCCCAAATGCTTGGCAGCAGGACTGTGACTCGCAGGGTTTGACTGACAGCTCCTGAGGCAATTTCATTAGAGAGACAGGAGTGCTTGAGAAAAATCATTGATTTCTCTTAAAGAGAAATCTTTGCTGCATGTACCTGCCCGATGCGGGTGCGAGGAGAGGGGCTGGGATTGGCACAAGCCCCCACACCCCTGCTAATCCCATCTTTTCATGTTTCACTCCCAAAAGCTCATTTTAATACCATCTGTCAGAGATCCTATTCCCTTATCACCACTGTAAGACCATTCAGCCATTAGACAGGCAGCGATGACGAGTCTGGAGGGCGCATGCAGCCATGTCCATGCAGACTGCAAACCCTGCCCCTGATGGCCAGAACTGGTTGGATTTTGGCTGTTCTGCACGCAGGGCAGGTGAGAAAATGGGATTTAGTGCTAAGGTGATGCTTGTCAAGGGTTGGCTGAAGGTGGGAGAGGGGATGATAGTGGGTCAGGTACCTCACTGAGTTTGGCACTGAGCGTCCGTGGACCACTGAGGGTGCTTGTAGAGGGCTGTGAGCATCTTTAGTCAAGCAAAGAGGAGAATGAAGGAAGCCTGTGGCAGGAACCCAGACCTCAGTGGGTCCCAGCCTGAGAAGCCCAAGTGCAGATTCCTTCTGCCTGAGTGCCGCGGCTGACTGGGGACATGGCGCATCATCATGGGCAGCCATCACTGCATCTGGAGTAACTCAAACCTGGCCAGCAATGTCAGGCTGACACTTGATGAAATGTTTGTGGGGACCCAGCTGGGATATTCAGCCGCAGGACAGGGTTGGGGATATCTTTCTAACGACATCCTGGACTTACAGAAAGCCTTGTGAACCCAGACCTCACCGTGATGTCTACAGACCCCAGAGGGGTGCAGAGCCCCACACTACTGCAGTTCACCCTGCTCAGGACTTTCAGTCGGCACACATTAGTTCCAGGCATCCCTGGCTGAAGAACAGCTCGAGGCTGGTGTAGTGAGACCATAACCAGACCTGCAGCATGTGCCACATGCATGTGCATGGGCTTAGCCTGGTCCTCTCTGCACTGTGCTCTTTTTCCTTGAGCAGATATAACAACAGCAGTTCAGCCATTCACATCCCTCCATGCCAATGCAGATTATCAAAGCCTCTCTCCTTCCCCATGCAGAGTGGGCTATGAGTGATGCTTCTGCTGCTTCTGGAGCCCCAACATGGGCCCCTCTTTGTGCCCCAGGACCGGCGATGGCTTGCACTGCTACCCAGCTTAGCCCAGCCCCGTGGCCTGGAGCCCAGGCAGGTCCCTGCCTGCCCACCTCTAAAATCAAGGTCTGGCTGCAAGTTTTGTTGGCTTCAATTCTCAGCAGCCCAAAATGGGAAACGCAGCCCCTTTTCATTGTGCAGGCAGGAAAACCGAGCTGCCTTCTTGCCTTGGATGCTCTCAGAGCTGTCTTATGGGAATAGCTCATGAGCCAGGAATGTGGCTTTTTGGAGCACAAGTGAGGATCACTGCTATTT
The DNA here is from genome assembly GCA_024733675.1 of Psilopsiagon aymara. NCBI lineage: Eukaryota > Metazoa > Chordata > Aves > Psittaciformes > Psittacidae > Psilopsiagon > Psilopsiagon aymara. Next base: position 75,440 of record JANRGW010034581.1, on the reverse strand, counting down.
TCCCATTTAAAACCAAAGGAAAATAGATCAAATGTTAATCAGCAGCAGGGGAACCTGCTGCAGGTTTATTAGGATTTTCCCTTCTGCAGAACTGCCTGATGAATGGACAAGCTGCCGAGCACCATAATACTTTCAACACTGCACATTTGCAAAGAGCATGGCCAGTGCCCAAAGGATGAATAAGTCCTGGAAGGGGAGGGAAGGATGGTTTAAGTGCACTAAACAGGGATGTGAGTTTGCCTAATGAGATGATGAATCCCAAGCAGCATCCCTTGTTCTGCCAGTGGCTAGCAGTAAGATCCAAGCAGAGTCACATCTCTGGCTTGGTTCTTTATCTGTAAAATGACCTAACCTCTGAGCTAGTTGAGGCTGTAATAAAAGGGCTAGAGGCTGGAGCGAGCTCTCCCTGGTATCACAGCAACAGCAGGAACGTTTCAGAGCAAGCTCGGTTTAGCTGCAGCCTCCAGGGTTCTGAGGAACAGCCCTTTAATGCCTGCGAAAGTGCTTTGAAACCCAGGGATGAGAAATGTGGAAGGGGAAGGAAGGTGGTTATTTCAAACAGGGAGGATTGTGCTTCCAGCGTGGCTGAACGCAACAGCTTTGAGAGAACTCACACCTGAAGAGGATCATCTATGGGAGACAGCTCAGCACTGGTTTCTCCCAGCTGATAGAGCTGAGACACCTCCAAGGAGACCCCCTGAGCTGCATGACCCGAAGGGTTCTTCAGGTGGGATGAAACCAGCAAAAGAGCAAATGGATAATTCTTGTTGAGCCAGCAGTGCAGAAGCTGTCAGTGCAGTGCAAGGGCAGAAAGACATTTATCCTGCTTGCTGGGCAGACAGAGATTAAGAACCTCGATGTGCTTTGGGCTCCCTGCCTCTCACCCAGAGCTGTAGGCATGGCCCTGGAAGGATCCTGGAAACCTCTATCCTTGATTATCCCCCAGCAAAAAGTCCTCTAGACCTAAAAGTCACCCACTGGGATTTATGGCTCAACCTTGCTGGAAGGCAGAGTGGGGTTTGTGGCCATAATTTAAACCCACAGGAAGAAACGGAGCTTGGGTAAGGTCATTGCTCCCTCATGCACATCCCTGGATGGGGAGGCAGAGAGGGAGGAGAGTTTCTGATGCTGCACAGAGCTCCAGATCTCTTACTTACCAATGGCGTAAAGCACTTACAATGTTATAGCAGAACCTCCAGTGTCCAACAAAGCAGTTCATTGGAGAGACTGTAGGATTTCACAGTTTCTCCTCCTTCCTGAAGCAGTACCCCTGGGTTATTACACTTATTACATTAGGAGCTGTAAAGCAACTGAGTAAATAATAAAGTGCTAGAAAGAAAGAAAAAACCCTGCCACCCATTGCAGTTATTAGTCCAGATGAGTGAATTGGGTGTTGAAACAGCAGTGTTGAAGTTCCACTCATTAAATCACACACCAATTCAGCGCTTATTAGGTCTCCAGTCAGATGCCCAAACCCCAGGAAGAGAGGTTTGCTGTTAGCAATAGCCATTACTTCTGCTGTGAGCAGCCTGTGAGTCTCATGCTCTTTGCTGGGTTGTGAAGGAAGAACTGAAAGGACCGAGTCCTGGTGCTGCATTAGAGTATGGGGGGGGGGGGTGTGTGTGTGTTTCTGAAGGAGGAGTTCAGAAAGTGGGTGATAACTACCCAGACATTCACCAAGAGTCAGGAAGGCAGAGAAAATGAGCTGGGAGGAGACTTTCTGGTCCGTCTGTCTCAGAGAAGGAACAACCTGGATGCTCACATGCATGTCTACCTCAAGAAGTTGTACTCTACCACTCAGCAACACTTTGGAGGCTTCCCCCATCCCTCCATCCATCCATCCTGGATAACCCTCTTCCTCATGCATCTCCGATCTCCCTTCCCTGTAACCCTTATCTCGTGTTCTCCCCACACTTGCCTCCTGCCCACTGGCACTGAGGGTTGCGTAGCAGCCGAGATGCTGGTTGCCTGGTTAAAGGTGTGCCATAAGGGCAAGTTCTATCCTTTCCACACTGTAACAGTGGCAGTTGGATGTGGTTTATCCACAGAATCCCCAGCTCCTGAGCACAAGGGTGCTGAAGCAATGTCTGCCTGGTGTTGCCTTCACCATAGCTTCTGAGCAGCTGGAAGACTACAACCCATTCCTCACACATTGATGGACATACCTAGGACCACAGGATAATTGAGGTTGAAAGACAGTTGAGAGCAGGGCCAGCTAAGGAGGTCATAGCAGGTTATTCTGGCCTTTATCTGGTCTGGTCTTGAAAACTTTGTTCCCTTTCGACCAGTCAAGCCCACATTCCTAAGGGATGTGACCAGGTCTCACAGGAAGGCAGTGGCAGTGTCATGAATCTCTCATGGGTGTTAATCCCTCTTGGCAAACACAAAGGGGGCCACAGTTCTGAGTTTTCCACCACAACCCAGAGGATTCAGTTGTTTGCATCTTTCTATTGAGGAGAGCCAAGGTTTTCACTTCATCATCTGGGTGCAGGAGCTGTGGCTTTACAAATGCATGCATGTTATGAGGCACCTGTTCAAAATGAGAAGCACAGGCTGACTCTGTGAACTTAACCCAAGAGCATCCTGCATCTTGTGCTGACCTCGTTTTGGGCAGGAGAGGCTGGGAGGGGGCACTGGTGCCTCCAGCAGGACACACCAGTTAGTATGAGGTGATATTTCATTTGTCTTGCTAAGCATCCAAGAGCTGTCCGTGAGGAGATGAAGTCATGCTCCGTCTGCCAGTGCTCCGCAGGAGTGATCTGCTGCAACCATCAGCACACTCTTTTATCAGGCATTATTTTTGCAGTTTCTAGCCACTGCACAGGTCTCACCATCCATATGAATGATGCTGGTGGGGGTTAGGCTGCTGGCACGCAGCATCACAGGCGTGCCCACATCTTCTTGTTACACAACAGTACCATGAACCATGGGAGAAGGCACAAACACTGCCCTTCCTGATGCTCCATGATGGCTGCATCCCTGGGGTGTCCTCCATCCCTGCACTGTGCATGCTAACCCCTTGCCAGCCAAGACCTTCTCCACCACCATCCCTTTTCCTTCCTTTCCAACTCGCACACAGCAGCCTCCTCCTGTTGTCATAACAACAAGCATCAGCCCGTGGTGGCCACAACAGTCCTTCCAGCAAAAGCAGCTCCCCATGGGAGAAAGCACCAGCTCCCGGCCCCAAACCATCTGGCTGTGCTTAGGGGAGGTAGGGCTTTCCCCCAGGCAGAGGGATGGTGGCTGTTTTGCCTCTTCCATATACTTTGCCTGCGGTCTGTTCCTCAGCAGACACACAACCTCATCTCATGCACTTGCTGACACCAACCTGCTCCCCCTGTGATTGCCCATATCCTTCCTTTTGTCTCCTTCCCACATCATGGGGACGTGGGGCAGATGAAAAAGGGCCACATCCCTGCCCAGCACAGCGAGGCAGCATGTACATCTACAGTGCACATCTGTGCCTGCCCCAGTAATCCCTCCTCCCCATCATCCCACCAAAGTCCCAGTATCCCCAGAGCCAGGTCCCCTGACCTTCTCAGCCCCCAGTCTCCTCTTCCCCCTGTATGACACTGATGACCCAGAGGCATAGGCAAGATCAAACAAGGCCAGCTCAGCGCAGATTAAAGAGTCTCTGTGGCTTAGGATGTGCTTCTCAGAGGGGAATCAGGACCACAGGCACAGCCAGAGCTGCTTCTGTAGGCACCAGAGGCACTGAGCATCCATCCTGTGTTCCAGAAAATCTGGTACATCCAAGGTCTCAAAAGTACTTCTTCTTCTCAAATTCTCTGCCCAGCAACAGATCAAAACCACTCAAGACCAGCCTGCTCAGAGCAAGGGGATGCTGCTACACCCAGAGGTATGTAGGAAACAGAGCACCAAGATAAAGTAACTGAGATCTGAGGTTTACCTACTCCTCCTTCACGCCACAGAAACATCTAACACAGATGCTCTATGCCAGGACTGAAGACCAACACCCTCCTTCCTCAATGCCTCCCAGCCTCTCTTTCCCAGCTCTTTTCCATCAGGGTTTGTCAGCTCCACCCCTCAGGGGAGCATTCACAGCCCTTTGCACTGATGCTGGTGGAAAAGCAAACCCAGAAACCAATCAGGCACTTGCTATCAGGGCTGGGTCTCAGTGTGCCCACCTCCATCCTGTCTCAGCTTTAGTCCTGCTGCATCCGCCCAGAGGCATTACTTCATCCTCTTCCCAGTCCTTTCCCCCGTTATTCCTCCCATGCCAGCTGCTCCCTGTGACTGACAGCAGGTAAACTGATTCTGTCCTGCTGAAGCCATCCTGCTCATTCTCCACACAGCTCTTCCCAACTGTGATACTGGAGTACTTCTTTCAGCACAATGCAGCTAAACCCCACCCCTCAGTTGGGCAATCTGGCTCCTTCTTCAGCCAAAAGCCATATGAGAGGTCAAATAGTGAAGATTTCTGAAGGTGCTTTTATTCCTGTGATGCACAGAAAGTCCTGGTTATAACACGAATTAATCTCACCAGGTTCTCAAGTCAAGCTCCTGAGCTGCTGCGAGGCTGAACCTGGGGAAAAGGAAAGACCATTTCACATTGGGATCAGATATTCCAGCCTCCCAGAGTGAATCACTGGTTTGAACTTCCCACAGCATCCTCACAACCTTCCCCACTTCACAGGGCTGTCAGCAACTGCATTTCTCAGGGGGCAACCAGCCTGTAGCATCAGTATCACCAGTAGCATGCTGTACTTTGATTCCTCATTGGCTTCCCCAGGGGAGGAAGTGTCTGTTCTCTCTGTCTAGAATAGAAAAACTCTTTAGGGAGAAGGAATTTCTTGGGACACCGGATTCATTGGAGCCATTCTGCAGATTTGTGTAAATCAGATTTTTTCCAGGTTTGGGAGATCAGTGGGGTTTAGCTGCAGTGCTCCGCAGACAGCTCTGGCTGCCTGTAAAGCAGCTCTGGTTGGAAGCACTGCTTTCCTGAAAGGAAAACTCATTCCTCCATTCAGTGGCTAAAGCACACACTGGAGGCACTGGCAGAGTAGCTGGAATAAATGTCACCATCCTGCAACCTCCGGCCAGGATTCATTGCCTTCCACCACCATAAAGGAAAATACAAAGTGGTTTTAGGGTAGTAAAGGTCCCAGTCTTTCTCAAGCCTCATGCATCTCCCTAGACTCACAGAGGCACTTTGGATGCATGGACCAAAATGCCAGATCCACTTCTACTGCACTGAGCAGACTCTCAGAGCAGGGACAACAGCAAGAGTGGGACCTCCCTGGAGCAGAGGGATGCAGAGCATAGCAACGACCACCTAAAGCTCTCGAAGCCCTTCCAACACTGGAGTTGGGGTTCCTGGGGAGATGTTACCCAAAGTTGTGCATCTTTAGGCCTTGTTTTGCATATGTTTTAACCACTGGAGTTTTCTCATAGCATTATGAGGCCATGACTGCTGTCTGCAGTTGGGGAAACTGAGGCAAGGAACAGGGACCTGATCTCCCTTCTGTATGCTGAGGGCTGGTACACTCCTTCCTCCTGTGTGCTGCACAAATTCAAACCCAGTGATTGCTGTCAGCTGGACCTCAGAGAGCATGGAGGCAGAGGTTTACAATCCTCTTCCTCCTTTTCATGTACCAATGTGGCGTTTGTGAGACTAAATGGAGAGCAGATGAGGTTCCCCCCCTTCCCTCATCTCTGTCATCAAGAAATAGCCACCATGCTCAAAAATCAGTGCTGGAGAAGCACTGTTCAGGCTCTGATATTTGAGCAGGGATCAGCTGGTTGCGGGCTAATGCAGCCCTAACTGCATGGTCACAGATGAAATTGGATGAAGATTTCCTTCCTTGACCTCTTTTGCAAAGCCTCCTTCCACCTGCCCCCTGAACTTGTCTGCAGATGTCCATCAAAGACTGATTTGGGTTGGAAGGGACCTTAAAGCTCCTCCAGTTCCAACCCCTGCCATTGCAGGAACACCTTCCATCGGAGCAGTTCCTCCAAGCCCCTGTGTCCATCCTGGCCTTGAGCACTGCAGGGATGGGGCAGCCACAGCTTCTCGGGGCACCCTGTGCCAGCGCCTCAGCACCCTCACAGGGAAGAGCTTCTGCCCCAGAGCTCATCTCAGTCTCCCCTCTGGCAGCTTAAAACCATTCCCCTTGGCCTCTTAGGCCCTTGTCCAAACTTCACACTGGTTTATCCAGCTTCGCCTCCGTGGTTTTCCAAGCCGGGGCGCTGGCTGCGCTGCACAAGGTGAGAATTAAAGACCGCCAGGCGTGCACGTGCTCGTATGTTGGGACTTCAAAATTTATTCCAACATGCTATTTTTTTAAAAATAGGCTCAGACCGAGCAGTCAATCTGAGCTGTAGTAAAGGCAATGTTATACTTGTAAAAACGTCTCATTCACAGTACAGATGTCATTTACAGAAGGGTCACAAACATCAAATACTGAGGATTTTCTCTTATTTTTCGCCTTTTTTTTTTTTTTTTTTGTTCTGTTTTGTGGTTTTTCTGCTTTTTGTTTGGTTTTTTTTATATGTTTTTTTTTTTTTTTTTTGTGGTTGGGTTTTTGTTTTTACATCAGACTGTGCTTTTACCTGCATTTCTTGGTTTTTTTGCACTGCTTTAACCATACAGACATCGCGAGATGCAAGTGTAGAAACCGGAGTTCAAATAAAATTACAGGCAAAACTACCAAACCCCATTGGACGCTGTACATATTTACAGTACCGTTTTTGGAATGTATTGCCATTTGAAGAACATATAGAAACTTTCTACAGACTATTCCACTTACAGAATACATACACCTTTTAGAAAAAAAGGCAAATATTTATCTTACATGAGACCATGTATATTAAATTTGCGTTACACATTATTATTCTTATTATTCTTATTTTTTACATTACATTTACTAAAGTGATCTCAAGTGCCATCATATCTCAGGAATGGAAACAGATCGGGGGGTTTATGCCATCAGGACTGATTTTTTTTCTTTTTTTTTTAATGATTTTTTTTTAATTATTTTTTGTAAATAATTTACAATATGGTTTTCTTTGTAAATACTGTGCAATAGATGGAGATATTTAAAAAGAAAAGAAAAAAGCACATGATGAAACCAAATCAGGAAATGAAAAGCTATTGCGAGAACAGCAGGAAAGGGCTAGATCAAATTGTCCAGGATTTTGCATGAAAATTGGGATCATCTTAATGTGTGCCCAAGTATATTGCCTGTTCAGGTGCTGATTCTGTGAATTGAAACCAAAATCTGGGTAACACTGAAAGCTGGCTTGAGGGAAAACCAACTGGTTTGCAGGTTTGTTGCTGGAGGTGATAGGAAAGCAATGGGATGTGGCCAGTTGGGGCTGATATTCCTGCGGTGGAGCTGATGGGCAGTGACTGAAGGGTGGTTGGGTGCTTTACTGACTGCAGCTAGGCATCCCCCAGCTCTGCCACCAGGCATCTCCTGCCACATCCAACCCTCGGGTTCTGCAGATCTTGGCTTTGACCAGTGAGCCCAAGCATTAGCCAAGGCATGGAACTTTATAGACACCAGTGTTGCAAAAGTCACCCCTTAGGAGCAGGCGGTGAAACACATTTCTCAGTCATAAGCTGTAAAGTCACAGCTACCTCATCATTACTTTTAAGGGTTTCCTGCTGCAGTTCCTGGGTACCCAGCCAACAACTGGTGAATAACTGGAGCTAACAGAGGTCTGCTTCAAGGCAAGGGGTCGTTTTAGGGAGCCAAGCGCCTCCCTCTCCTCCACCCATGGCCTGCAGGATACCAAGCTCTGTAGCCTTTACAGAAGAAGCTGAATTCACGCTTAAGCACAAAGAAGTTATGAAACTCCAGAAGTGCTTAAGCTTTAGCCAATGTACAAGTGCTTTATTAGCTCTGGCTATAAGGCTTGGTAGTTAACATGACTGCTTCAAGGAGTTAAGAACATGGGCCAAGTCTTCAGTGCAGAATGATTTCTTGGATGCCAGAGCATCCATTTGCCGTTGAGTACCTGCATTCATTAGAGCTACACCAACAGCTTACCAGGGAAGGAAAGGAAATATCAGAGTAGGGTTTTGGCTGATTAACCAGCTACGTAACAAAGAGGAGCAGCCAGTCTCTGGAGGCCATGTGCCCTCATGGACTACAAATTTAAGAACCTCTGCCATAAGGAAAGCAGGGGGGGTTATTTCCATGCGCTGATGAAAAGGAAGGGCTGGGATCTGTTTTTATAATTTCCTTATTTGCATTATTAATACATTCTCTTGCAAATAATACTGCTAATTGCTCTGCAAACTGCCTGTACTGATACAAACTTAACCACCCCTGCAGCCCCTGCGGAAAGTAAAGCAGGATTTATCATCCTTACTTTGCAGACAGAACAGACACCCAGAGTGATATTAAAAGCTGTGACCTGCAAAGAGCTTTCACCAAGGGTGGCATGGGGAAGCCAACGGGTACTCCAGGTTGGAACGGCAGCCACCAGTGATGGCAGGGTGTTCATCCCTGCACCAACACACAACTCTGTGACAATCAGTGGAGCTGTTTCACTGTGCTCCTTGGCTGAATATGAGGCAGAGGGGAGATACAAATTGCACAAGGTCACACTACGGTTTCACAGCAGGGCTGGGGCTGCCCTCAGGGACACTCACTCTGCCCACAGACAAGATGCTGGTGCCGGTGCAGAGGACACTCTTCCCATGGAGCTCTGAGCTGTCAGTGTGAGAATTAGCCCTTAAATATATGTATACATATTTGTGATCCTTTTTGCCTATCCCATAGGCCATATTGCGCCTGTTAGGTACAGCATGAAGCACCATTTCACCCCAGCCAGAGCCTCCCCTGCTGTGTCCACAGCCACTCTGCTGAGAAACCAAACTGGGTTGAGACCCAGATGGGAGGTTTGCCCATCTCCTGAGTTTTCAGCTCTCCCTGCATGTGCCCAGTCCATGACTACCAGGGGGTTGATACGGGATCTGTGGGCAAAGGCATCCAGATGGTCACACGCACCAGTGGCTGCCAGTCTGGATGCTCTGCAGCTGCAATGCAGAAAGCTTCAGCTCATCTTGATCTGCTGGAAAAGCTTTAAGTGATAACAATAAACCACAAAAGCAAGAACCCCATGGAATGACTTCAGGGGTTTGTTGGGCTTTTTTCCTATCCTCTGTCCAGAAATGACAGAGGAAAAAAAACCCCACGCCACCATCTAAAGTATCAACAGATCAAGGATTTAAACAGAGTTACAGAAAGAAGCCGAGCAAATTTGATCTAGCCCAAAGCTCATGTCAAATGCACCTAAACAAAACCAGGACTCTGAGTGCACAACTGCTGCATTGTTTTTCTTTATGTACAATTTCAATATATATAAATATATAGATATAAAATTAAATACAAAAAGCTACCTTGGAATAATGTTAAGAGTGTGACAATTGTAAGGGAGAGGGCAAAGTGGCAAAAGCCAGGGAAGTAAGAAATGGTGGATGGTTCCCAGGGATGCTCACACTGAGCAGTCCAGAGTCATCTTAATATTAAGCACATACTTAAAACCTGAATAGGATTTAAGCTGGGGCTTAAGAGTTTCATTGAATAGAGCTGCTTCACTGAACTGAACTCTCAGACCCTGCTCCTGCCCTGGGATCTGGCCGGCCTTGAAAGCAGGACCAGCTTCCAGGCTTGGGGCCAAAGAAGGAGAGATGGGAAAAAGGGCAACTTGATGAAAGTGCTAATTAAGGTTTAAATGGGTTCTGGACATTGTTTTGGTCAGTGTCACAGCCTTAATGTTATTTCCATGATATTCTTTTGTACTTAATTCCCTTGAAAAGAACAGAAGGATCCCCCCCAAAAAAATCACAGAAGATCATTAAAAAAGGTCTATTATTTGCCCGTGAAACGGGAACAGTTCATTGCTCACCAAGTCTGGCAAAGGGGGACCTTCTCAGTAATGGGGTTCTTTGATTTCTTTTCTTTTTTTTTTAATTATTTTTATTTTTAATTAAAAAGTGTATCACGTACCCGATAAACCAGAGCAGCTCTGACAGAAAGAACTGCTCCACTGCTTAAATAGTGATAGCTTTTTCTGTTAAAATAAACCCCCCCAAAAAAGAGGTTTGTACAGATTCCATAGACCAGAAAACCCTCTGAAGTAGTAAAGAGCCTGCTGTCTGCTAGGGCAAACACATATGGAACAGTTGTATTTTAAAAAGTGTATTAACATGACAGAGAGGAATGGCTCCATCGGGTCTCTCTGTATTTGGTATCGTATCTATTGGCAGTAGAGGCCATTGCTCTGCTACGGATGGTCATGGTTAAAAATCTGCTCTGCCAGAAGTTCCTGTGCATGCACAAGAAGCTGATTCCAAACATCAACCGCTCAGCATCATCACTGGTTGCTTCCAAAACACCAAAAAAGGGCCCCATCTGCACCAGAAGGACTGTGCTGGCGATGTTCTGCTTAAATAAATAAATAAAGTGAAAATAAGCCACGGAGTTACTCATGAGTTACGGAAAACTCAGGCATGCAAACGAGCAGAGCACAAACTCATCCTGCATCCGTAGGGCTCAATGAAGCCAAACCATCAGGAGCAAGGCAGGGATAGAGGGAGCTTGTCCGCGACTAAAAAATGACAGAGGAAAAATGGTCGCAAGGCTGAGATTAACTTCTTCGTTTAAACCGAGGGAGGGTGTTTACAGAGGGCTCCAAACCCCATAGAAGAAGGGGGTCAGGCACGGGCAGGACTTTGAAGGGCGGCCGCGCGCGTGGGGTGGGAGGATTAAAGCAAGCAGGAGGCCGGCTCGTCCAGCGAGAGACACCATTCCTGGCACTGGGTCTACATTCGATACATCCCTGTGTTCTTGCAGGTAAATCTTTGAAGAAGAACCTTATTTTTCTGTCCCTTTTTAGGAAAGTGCTTTGATGGGTTCTGCAGGAGGGAGGAGGGATGCTCAAGACTCATTTTCTCTTTTGAGTGACAATTTCTCTCCCTGCGAAGGAACCTCCCCTACTCAAGGAAGTGCTAGTTTCATTTACAAGCTCAGAGTAAACACGCTTCTCAAATGTAAAGCAGTGTCAACTGTTTAAAGCACAACCATAGGCAAACAGAGGGATGCGAGAAAAAAACCAAGCACTTTGGGAGAATTAAATAAAGCATGTAATAAATACGAATCATAAACTTCTGTACACAGGAGCAAGGATTTGGTTTGGGTTTTTTTTTTCTTTTTTTTTTAATCATTTAATCAATATAAAAAAAGTTTTTCTGTTTTGTTTTTTTTTTTGTTTGTTTGTTTGTTTTCAGTGCATCTTCTTCCTCTTAAAATGCTTAACCCTTTCCTTTCTGCATCTCTCAGGCCCACCACTACGCACACCGAAATGGCAAAAAAAGACAAAGGTCTAATAAACCCCTTTCCAAAAAACTGTAAAAAAATATTCACAGCCTCAGACAGTTTTGTACATTTCAAGCAACAAAAGGTATAGAAAAAGGCACAAGTAACTGCATACATGTGGAGATAATACCAGACTGGGACAAAGAAAACCAGGAATCTTCCATGGGTTTGGTCATTCACTAGAGTGCTCCTTATAGCGATGATTATACTAAAGGAAATAGTGTTGAAAATGTCTGTTGATTTTACATTGGAAGCCTAAAGGTGGAACAGATGGTGGAGGCTTAAGTACTTCCCTTGTTTTCATCCACCTTCTTTTGAGTTTGACCTAAATCTGCGTGCTCTGGGTGTGGACTGCTCTTCCTGGAGGTTCCCCCTTGGTGACTGGGCTCTCCAGAGAGGTTCCTCCTCCGGCTGGAGAAGGGCTGGGCGTGCGGATGGCTCGATGAGGGCTCTGAGAGGCAGCCGGTGCTGCTGCTTCGGTCCAACGGCTGAGAGGGGACATCTGAGATGAAAGTGCAGGATGATTCACAACAAGTGCTCGAGCTGCCAGATTGCTTCTTGCCCGGTTTTGTCAAGGGTTCTTCCCCACTTGTCGAAGGCTTTGGAGAGTGCTCGTGGGCTGTGCTGGGGCTGGCTGGGGATGCCAAGCCACCTGCCTGCTCCGCGTGGATAGACTCAGCGAACATTTTTACCCTGTATTCCTCCTGGTCTGTCTTTTGCTGAAGCTCACTAGTCCTCATTTTCTCTTCTAAGTAACCACTGCTCGTAAGCTCTGGGGACAGTGTGTATTTAGAAACCTTTGCAACCGGGGAGACGGATGCTGATGATGGCTCCGGTGGGACCTGTGGTTCCTCGTCCCTTTTAGGAGCCTGGCTGAACTCTGCAAAGCTGCTGCCACCACAGGCAAAGTATCCCACTTGCAGGGGCACGACTGAACTGGGCATCAAGCTGGGATGGGTGCTTGGCCTCGCCTGGACCATCTGGATGCCCCCAATGGGAATCATAGGATATGGGGTCCTTGTGAGCTGCTGTGAATGCAACGGGAGATGGCTGAAGACATTCTCCTCCCCTCGGCTGGGAGCGTGGACGTGTATTTCATGAGGTGCCTGCAAGGGTCTGGAGCAGACAGGCTGCGTGATGCCAGGTGAGCATGTTGGGCTTCTTGTTTCAATCTTCTGCACCAGAGAGGGAAAAGAAACAACTGAATCAGTGCAATGTGCAAGTTACACCATTAGCATCATTAATGTTCACTACAAGGATTGGGATGTTTAGTATTTCACTCTATTTGAGGGAGATTAATCAATCAAAGAAGATTTAGAACCCCAAACCTTTAAGGTAAGGAGCAACACAACCCACAGCATTTGCCTTCTAGGTATAAATATGCCCATGGTTTGTTGGGGCACAGATCCAGGGCTTTGGTTCAGCTTTGGATCATTATAAAATCATAGAATGGTTTGGAAGGGACCTTTAAAGGTCACAAAGTCCAACCCCCCTGCCATGAGCAGGGACATCCTCAACTAGACCAGGTTGCTCAGAGCCCTGTCCAACCCAACATTGAATATTTGTTTCCGGGGATGGAGCATCTACCACATCTCTGAGAAACCTGTGCCAGTGTTTCACCACCCTCAGAATAAAAAGTTAGATATGATATCTAGTCTGAATCTACCCTCTTTCTGTTTAAAACCATCACCCCTTGTGCTATTATCAGAGTTGCCTCTGAAAGCCTGGCAGAGGATGCCAGCGTTTCCTGCCATCCAAGCTGCTTTTGGATCTCTTTCAGAGCTCTGAGAGCCCAGAATAATGTTATCTATTTTTATTAGGATCACATCCTTACAGCTGCTAATTGAAGGATGGTTTGTACAGAGGGAGACATAGCATTAACTCTCATTTGACACAAAGCACACCCATCAGTGTGGTCCCCACCACCACCCTCATGGTGTGGTCTGTAGAAATCAAGTGTTAAGACCCTACCATTTTACCTTTTCCTCTTTCTCTCTCGGTGCTTCACATAGTTTCCTAATGTACATCATGGAGAGATATGTGGCTAAACAGAAATGGATTAATTAGTGATGAGGTTATAACTAAACCCCTAAACAGGACTCCCAAGAAGAGGAAGCAACAGAAGTTGAAACCAGCTTTCCATTAACATGGAGTTAGCTTTAAAAGTTGAAGAAACACTGGAGGGTATGTGTCTTTGCAGGTTACGGAGAATTGATTGACCCTGTGGGCTGGACCGACAGAGAAAAGCAGCAAAAGAGAACACAAGGGAGAGAAAGCAAGAGCCGCTGAAGATAGTGCTTACTTGTTCAGAAGTTACAAGCCCAAACACTTGCTAAATCTCACTTATCCACATGAAGCCTTGACAGAATCACTACGGGATGCTGGGAAACCCCAAACCAAATTGTCTCAGTTTTGCAGCAGCCAGCAGCCCGAGAGACTACCTACTGCAAGAGGCAGTGGTAAGATGGTTATGGTCATCCCTGATGCAGAGAGTTGACAGAAAGCTTTACACAGAAGCTAAGCTGAGACCATCTCATGGTTTTGGATCTGATAAACCCACCTCTGATCTTTCTTGTAGCCTTATCAGGGATACAATTCTGCAAGGAAAGCCCAGCTGGTCATCTCAATGACAAATGGAAAGTTTCCTGTTTAAGTCTGTCATTGCTTTGGAGGCACATGAGAAAAGCAACAGTGGTGACTGTGCAAATAAAAGGAACAGGAAAATGGAGCAAAAAGGTGTGAGATTATAAGTTACAAGGTATGAATGGGCAGATAAGCAGGGGTACACCATACTGTCTTCTACTGTTGACTAGGTAGCTTAGGAGATTTGCTACAAATAGTAGCAGTAATCAGTTTTCCTTACAGAGATGCTTTAGAGTTGAAGGACTGGGGTTTTCATAGCCCAGAGATTTACCACAAGACAGGAAAAGTTAATAGACAGAAAAGGAAAAGAGCACTGAAGAAAGAAAAAGTTTGAACTTAAACCAAGGGATTTTCTCTGAGAAGGTAAGACAAATACTCAAAGTGGAAAGCAGAAGGAAGGCAGCACCAGAAGGAGGTACGTTATCATAGACAAGGAAGAAATGCACACCGGGCAACATGGCTTTCTGGAGAAGACCTGGGTCAGCATCTGCTGTGACAGGTTCTCCAGGGCTTTTGTAAAGGCCTTTCTCTTCCCAGTGCAGCCCATAAGGGCTTGAGTCTCTCCTCACACCATTTTCACAGCAGAGCAACTCCAGCAACTGAATCTCATGTTCACCAGCATGAATTACTGCAGATCCAGGCACTTCTGAAGAAACAAGAAACGTTCCACCAAACCCAACATCTAATTTGCCTGGAGCAGTGGGAGGAACATGCAATTTTCCTTTACCCATAGGATTTGATATGTCCAGCCGAGAGATTAAATCATTTTCTGGACCCAGTGGGATCCACCTCTCTGTGCTGAAGAGAGAAGTGAGATGGAATCAGAGATGGCCAAACAAGCATTCCTCAGCAGTTCATCTAACACAGTTGGTTGCGTATGCACATAGACCAGGAGCCAGCAGGAGAACGCAATGGCCACTTCAGAGCTTGTTCAGTGGTTTCACTGACCAGAGAAAAACAGCCACAGCTTTCCCCCAAATGGTGAAATCTCAGAAATGGGTATGAAAATCTGAGGGGAAAAAGAGCTTTTTAGTGACAACTAGTCATTATTACGGTCATCTTTACTGCTTGGTTCAGCAGGAGACCAGTTGGGTCAGGATCATAAATAACCCCTTGAAGAAGGGGCAATTTTATTTCTCTTCAACTGAGATAGGCAGGACCAAATGGGTGCAAAACCCACTGTTGTCCATCATCGCTTTTCTGTGGGTTACCTGTGACATCAGCCACGATCAGAGTCACTGTGCACTTCTGCATTGCAACCTTCATTAAAAAACATACCAGAGAATGTACTGCAGGGACTAGAAGGCAAGAGGGGCTTGAACTTACCAGCTTGGACTCATAGAGCTGTATGTTTTTGCCAAAGAACCTGTGAGGTAGAGGCATCGAAGATAATATCCCATGCTGGGCTTGATATGAGCTTTGAACTTGATCATCTGCTGCGGATTTGCTAGTACCAGGCAAGTCCTCTTTCCTGGAGGATGGATACCTTGATGACTCGGAACAGCCTGGAGACACAACTTTCTTCAGTGATAAATATCTGACTGATGACATCTCTCTGCTTGGCGATGAGTGCCTCACAGGGGAGACCTCTCCTTCTGGTGGAAGGTATGTTCTTGGGGACAGCTCTCTTCTGGGGGAAAGATGCCTGCTGGGCGACAGCTCGAGTCTTGGTGACACACATCGCAGTGGAGATGCCTCCCTCCTGGGAGAGACGCGTTGGCAAGGAGACAGCCCTCTCCCTGGGGACAGGCACCTCAGAGAAGACAGTTCTGCAGTTGGTGAGAACCGTTTCGGTGAAGTTTCATTTTTGGTTAATAGGTGCTTTCTGGCTAGCATTGGTCTGCTGCTGCCACCACCAGCTCTGCCAGAATCCTGGCTTGGAGACCACCTCTTTCTTGGGGAGGTGTCTTTTGAGGTTGCCAGGTCCATAACTAAGGCCATCTGTGGCCTTGTGACAGACTCTCTTTCAGCAGAAGCCAATTGTTCGGTGGAGGTCAAAGCTGGTCTGTGGAGACTCAAGAAGCTGTGGCACACAGCAACGTCACTGCTGTCTGCTGACCACTTTGTTTCCAGCCCTGAGGAGGAGGCCTGCTGGCCTTCACCTGCTTTTTGGCTGCTGGGAACAGTTTCTTGGGCTAAGGACAATGCTGCTTCGGTGCCTTCCTCTTGAGAAGATGGAGAGCCACCTGAAGAGTGCATCAGGAGGGTGGTATGTTTGCCTTCTGGCAACTTTAAAGGTGGCTCATCTTGGCTCTCCTCTTCCTCCTCATCTTCCTCATCTTCATTGTCATCATCCTCATCAGATTCCTCTAGGTCTGAAAACTGATGTTCCTCAATTGGCTCAGATCCCTCCCGCCCCTCAGAGTCCTGGAATAGGTCTTCACTGGTTCCTGAAGGAACGGGCAAACAGAAAACAAAGAGTGTAAAAACACACATACAGGGACTATTTTTGTGCTAAATCTGCTCAGAAGTTAAAGGGGACAAGAGGAGAGAGGACATGGCTCTTTCATAGCTTCTTCTGACTATTGGTTGCAACGGTGCCTACAAAATATCTACAGCTGCCAAAGTACAGGGAAATTGATGGGATAACCCCTCCCATCCTCCCCATGTTGGGCCTTTTCCTGCCTAGATTAAATAGAAGTTAAACACTAGCAGGACAATTTCTTGAAAAGCAAACAACAGGATTGAAAAAACCTCTGTGGATTTTCCCATCTTTTGCTAAATTCCAACTATGATGCAGATGCTGCTTTGTGATGGAGGAGTTTGGAGTCTGGCTGTGCAAGGCCTTCCCCTTGGATGCTTGGTTAATAAGAGCTTTTAAATGGTGAGGAGTCCACTAAAACCAATATCTAAAGGGTTTGAAGTGCGCAGGTAAAACCACAGCATCTCCCTTCTACTTTGGAGGACCAGCAGAAGCTTTCTGAGATCAGTACCGCGCTCCCAAGCAGATTGCTGCAGCATCACCCACTGCCCTGCTCTGGCTAATGAAATCCTGCATTTCCCCATGCCAGATGTGCACTGATTCTGGCAGAAGTGCGAGTTCAGCCTGGAGAGGTCCATCGGGAACAGCCACTGGATGTCACTGTAGCTCAACAAAATCGCACTGTCAGGAGGTTTCCTGCAAGCCCCCAAGGTTCATAAAACACTCGTTCCTCAACCTGTTTGTGCCATAGATCAAGGTGATGGGCACAACGCTGCTGGCACACTCTTTATCCTAGCTTTTGAAGGAAGGAGAATGCCTGGATGCTGCCCTGACACCTGCATGAAGCCGTGCAACTAATTGCACCTCTGCTGGCCTCTTTTCCCCATCAGTCCAGCCTAGAACGCTGTTTCTCCTCTGATGAACACTGAAATGGTTTTCCATTTAGAGCTGCCATCTGTCAGCAGGACGAGCCGGAGGGGAAATTAAACAGAGCTAATGCTGAGGCTGGACCACACCTGCCTGCAGCAGGCGAAGTGCTTTTCTGAATGGGACGTGGCCACATAGTGAGAAGTCACTGTGATGTAAGTATAAAAAGTCTCATTTTGCCTACTCCGAACAGCAGGGGCTTGGTAATTAACGCTCACGAAAGTATTGGGCATTACTACTGAAATAAGACATCTATTTTACCATTATCCATCCAAGAGGCAGCCTGAAATGAATCCCATTTGCTCCCCACCCCGTTTCAAAAGTATCTGTAACTAGTCCACAAAGCGAGAAATGCTTCAGAACTCCTACAGCATCGAGTCAAAGCCATCAGGTCTCCACCAAGAGGCTGACTTTGTGAAATGCTTGTGTGATGATGGTGTTTGCTGGATCCAGGATCCAGTGGCGGGTTGCTTGCAAGCTCCCAAAGGAACTGAGTTCAGAACAAATATTATTCCAAACAACCAGCTCCCCCAGTGTAGGGTGAACTGTGGATGTTTCTTGCTTGGCAAAGGAATGCATTTCACTACTGGAGCTATGAGCTTGTCCCTGCCTCTGGCTTTGGGGCTGCGGATGAACAGGCAGCTATAGCCTCAGCCTCCACTGAGTGGCTCTGAGAGCCCTCTCCTGTGTGGTCTCCTTTTTAGGCCTCAGTCACACAGCAGACAGGCACTGAGCAGGTCAGAGAGCAAGGAAAGAAGTGTGGAGTGAGGGAAATGTGAAAGCAGCTCTGCACTGGGGACTTGTTTGCGTTTGCCACTGAGGGAAACATTTCAGGGAGCCCTAGGACAGCCCAAAGGGAATTGACTTTGGCATCCGAATGCGCTTCTTGCAAGCAGAAAGAGAGCTCAGCTCTGAGCTCTGAAATGCATCTTCCTGAGCTAATGGGCTAAGAAAGGGCATATCAGGAGAAGACCAAGAGGGAGACATGGAAGAAGGAAGGAGAGAGGGAGCTAGTGAAAATGTGCCCTGTTGATGGCTTGCTATTCTAAGGTTATTCTACCAAACCTACTCGTACAATCACACCAAGCACAAACAATGCAGGAGTGAAGGACGATACTCAAATCTCCTTTTATAGTAACACCCCTCACTTTCTCCTGTCCCTTAAATAGAAATAGAAACAATCAAGTGAAATACAACTCTAGTCTAAAATAATCCAGGGAGCTTTAGGAACTGCTGCTCCCTCCCAGCCTGCCCCCAGAGGAAAGCACGACAAACTCCTGCTCTGGTTTGTGACACATGGAAATAGTCTTCCTTTTTTGCTATTGTTATCACAATTTAACTAAAATAGTAGTTTCTAGGCTCTGTTTTAAGCCTCTTTGCAAAGAAGACAGAAGATACACTATGGTTACACCGAGGAAGGCTCTTTGCGAGCCACTGCTCTGAGAACAGGGGATGTGTGATGCAGCTGTGAGCTCTGATTTCTCATGCACCTTTCTGCCATTCCTACATTATTTTCTCATTCATCCAAATAGCCCCAACCATTCCAGTACAAAATTCCATCTTCTGACCATCTTCTCGGCTGCTTTATTTAGTATTTACTTGGCATTTGTGAGTAATGGGCCTCCTTACTCCTGAGGCAGAATAGCTGAAATCTCAGCAGAAGCCCAGTGTTAGCATTAACCAGGTGATAAAGAAGCTGGAAGGGAAGAAAGGAAACATCCTCCAATACCAGGCCTTCCCATTTCTATCTTTCTGCATTCCTTCCTGGCAGACAGTCCCCTTGACACAAACACAAATGGTCTTCATCAATGGGAGGAAATGGGGACTGTATATTTCCTGTAATTCTACAATTACATGGATTGCTTGCATAATGCAATGAAGTCCAGACATCACAACACATTCCAGAGAGCAGCCACACAGCCAGCAGCAGCAGCAGGAGAGGATCCCTAATGAAAGCTAATGGATTCCTCTCCTCTGCAGTCCATGTAGGGCCCTTCCTTGCTGGACTTAGCAGGTGTCCAGCCACAAGCAGTCAGGGACCAATGACTTGATGGTGGCCACAAAAACAGGCCTCCAGGTGATGGTCCCATCCTTCCCAGCTGAGCTAGGGATGCAGGGTAGACCTTTCTTGGGCTTTTGCTTAGACTGACTCTTCCCATAAGGCCAAAGGCTGAGACCAGCTCAGCTTCATCACCTGACAGACCTCTGTTTTCACAAGCAGAGTGCTCCCACAAACAGGATTTCAACACCCTGCTGAGTACACTGCTGTTAACCCTGTATGAGTGTGGGGATGAATGACTGAAGGAAACGATGAATGAAAGCATTCTCCTGGCCCAGTGCAGTGAGCCCTTGCAGCTCTGTCCTCAGAAACCTGCAATGACGTGTAACATAAATAAGACTTGTGATTTGCAGGTATTCAAAAGTGAAACTCAATTAATAGGATTCATTAGTTCTAATTGGCTGTAATGGGATGGTTTAAAATAACAGTTGTTCTTTCCAGAGTTGTGCAACTGACATTTCAGGAGCCACTTTCCTCTTTCCCTATCTAGCTTTGAGCTGCAGAGGCATCGCTGATGAGTGGGGAGAACCTTCTGGAGATCATCAGCTAATCAATTCTTTTAAGTGAGTTCCTGGGCTAGAAGAGCTCTCCAGCAGCCCCACACGGGAGCAGCCCCCCACTGCTCACACCGCACCAATACTTTTCCCTTGGGGCTGCTACTGCAAAATCCCTGACCAGGTTTTCTTTTGGCCATGCCACCCTTTGTAAAGGCCACAGCCAAGTACAGCACGTCTCCGACTGATCAGAAGGTTGCTCTGAAGAGCTGGAGGAAAGCCAGAAGTTCAAGCAGATTTAAAGGGAAGAAAGCCATCTCCTGAGGCAGAGAGCACACTGGCGGCCAGGTTATTCTTAGCCTTGGTTAGATGGGAGAGCCCTTTGTCAGTCCCTGCACGTGTCATGAAAGGCACTATGAAAGGGGGCACAGGTGTCTGGCAATGCCATCAGGCTCTTTATTTCTTCCATCTCCTTGTCCCCTGGCCACATCCAACCTCTTCTGCAGGAATGCTAATTCCTAAACTGTGCTCAGCACTTTTATGGAAGTGTCGGAGATCCCCTGAACCACAGATGATTGTTGATTGCTCCTCAGTTTAAGTTGAGATGGTGCTTTGCCGGTGGCTGCAGATGGCATAGAATCATGGAATGGTTTGTGTTGGAAGTGAATTTAAAGCTCATTCACCTCCAACCCCCTCCCACGGGCAGGGTCACCTTCCACTAGAGCAGTTTGCGCCGAGTGCTGTCCAACCTGGCCTTGAACATTGCCAGGGATGGGGCAGCCACAGCTTCTGAGCACTCTGTGCCAGTGCCTCAGCACTCTCACAGGAAAGAATTTCTTCCTTATATCTAACCTAAATCTCCCCTGTTTCAGTTTAAGCCTATTCCCTCTTGTCCTATCACTACAGCCCCTAATGAACAGTTCCTCTCCAGCATCCTTGTGGGCCCCAAGCACAGTGCAATTAATGTGTGGAGATACCCCAAGGATATAGCACACTGCATTTGTGAGCTTCAATATCCCAAACCTGAGACTCAAAGCACCTCGGAGGGTGCCCAGGCCCCCCAGCCCTGTGAACCACCTGCACCACAAGGGAGCAAACCCAATTCCCACCATAGGGAAAGACACTTCATGATTTCAAATCACCTCTGAAACAGGGAGCATGTGGCACTGCCCACATCCCGGGAACCATCCCCTTTCCCAATAAAGCCTCTGATTGACTTGACCCCAGCAGGGGAGCGGGGTGATAAGCGCTGTTTGTTGTTCCTGCTGAGTTAACATTCCTGGCTCCTGGCTCCAGAACTTGCTCAGCTGATGTTCACTTTACAAAAATAACCCTGGCGCCGGGTGTTTTGTGCAGTTCATTTTAACCCATTGTCAACAAACCCTTGCGGGCTGCGGCAGAACGGATCCCAGCGATGGGGGAATCAACATGGTTTGGGGTGAGACACAGTGAGGGTGAAACAGGAAACGGGGGGGTGGAGAAATGCTTAAGGCAGCCACAAGAGCTGCTTTCATACTGGGGTTTCTGGGGTGGCAGCCAGGAAGGGTCAATGGTGTCATGCCCAGCCTGAAAGGCAATGCAAACAGAAAACACCACCCTGCTCTGTGGCACTGGTTTATCCAGGAATAAAGGCACTGTGACAGAGGCAGACCTGTGCTCCCAGAGCCTCCCTTCCCTCCATCCCCTGTGCAGTGTTTCCCACAAGCACGAATGAGCTGCTGAGCACAAATGCAGATGACTCAAACTTCGCGAGGAGCTGAGCTCTGCTCTCCCTAAAGCTTCTTCCCCATCATTCCTGTGCTGCTGCTCCAGGCCTGAATACTCAGGGTCTTGCTAAAGGAAACAGAATAACAATCATCAAAACATCTAACTGCTCCCCAGGGATGCATAACTGAGCCTTCACAGCTGTTGGGCTGCAGCTTCCAATAATTCGGGTAAAAGATCCTTTCCTAGCTCAAACAGCTCAGTGTATGTAAGACTTCCCCATGCTCCTTAATCTCCCAGCTTGGAAATCTTCCTCACCTTCCCCTCCCAGCATTTTGGATGGAGGCAGAAGTGCTCATGGTCACCACACTCCTGCCTGATACTGTCCAGCATCCCCAGAGATGCGCTTGGGATGACTTCAGGGGAATTCAGTTAAACCATGGTGGAAATTACTAAGGAAGAAGGTCATGAGTCCTGCTCAAAGAGCAGGCAGACTCCTGCATTTACAGAGCCTTGGTCAGGCTTCGTGTGTGTGTGTT
Source organism: Psilopsiagon aymara (assembly GCA_024733675.1). Taxonomy (NCBI): domain Eukaryota; kingdom Metazoa; phylum Chordata; class Aves; order Psittaciformes; family Psittacidae; genus Psilopsiagon; species Psilopsiagon aymara. Next base: position 53,301 of record JANRGW010034581.1, on the reverse strand, counting down.
TGTGCAGAAGTAGGTGAAAGAAATAAGCAGGTGAGTCAGGGTAAATATATCTTCTTGTAAAGCACTCGGAATAATGCCATTAAATGTCAAAGCAATATCTTATTTCAGCTTTGCCGGCTCTTTCCCTAATGAGAAACCTTCCAGATGATTTCTGACCTGGGTGATTCACCTTCATCCTACCCACAGAAAAGACCCATGAGAGTGAGGGATGCTGGAAGCAGCTGCTCACACCCCATCCTGGTATGCTGAGGTCTTTAGCAGTGGTGCAGGGTCCAAGCTGGGCCTGCCTGCAGAGATGGAAACACCTCCTGCGTGCACCATTCCCTCCAGGCACAGCCCAGGTTTGCACTGGTAGTTTGGAGTCTTCTGGTACCAGCCCAATACAGGAAGATGGGCATGTCCTTATAAGATGATCCTTATGGAAAAGTCCTTCTGCAGGGGCCCTTTCAGGAGGAAGGTATCCCCCAAATCAGTAATACTCCTATATTGCTGGAGCGCATCCCCTCTGCAAGAACATCACCACAGCCTGCACGGGCCATGCACCAAAGCATCACCCCCACGGAGCTCATCACTTCAGCTCCAGTAAAATATTCTGTCACATCCCAATTGAGGTGCTGGGACTGATTTTTCTCCTCCACCCACCACACTGTGCTTGCAGCAAAGTCGAGGTTCACAGCCTTATGCAACGCATCCTTGTGGATGGGTCTTGGTTTACTGCTTTTATGCCCAGGAGAGACCCAAAGCACATCAGGCAGACCCTGAACTCCCTGCCAGAGATACCCCAAAATACCAAGCAGCACCGTCTCATGCCACAGATCAGCTATTTCTTCTTATGTGTATAGCCCGTATGCAGAGCTCTGGATCAAGCTAAGGGTGCTCCCTTCTCTTTCAGACAAACATGCACAACCCTATGCAGGGAGACACAGGCTCACACTGTCCCATGGATGCAGCATCTCAGGTTGGCTCCATAACCCACCCCCTGCAAGCAGAAGTTCCCTGGCGTGTGCTGAGTGAACAAAACCACTCCCCCATCTTTGAAAGGATGATCTATGGAGCACATCTCCTGCCTGAGTGGACGCTGCCCTCTCTCAGCAGCAAGAGCAGGTTCATAATGGGCAAGATTTTACCTTCTTCGGCTTCCAGATCCACCAGTGAAGATACCAACACGCCCATCTCCTGACATTTTTTGCTGTGGGCCTTTGACTTCATGTGTTTAGTCAGATTCCCTGAAAAGAAGCAGAAAACATATTTTGCTCAATATGGCTCTTTTTTCCCCCGATTGCAAGCTCAGCAGTTCCAAGTTCATAACTTGGCTCTGAACCAGACAAAGGAGGCCTCTGACTCTCCCCAAACCACTATCCATTGCAAATCCCCTGTGACACAAGGCTAAGTCCTCCCTTTCATTCCTTTGCTTCTGCGCTGGGATGGAAGAGGAGGTGCTGGCAGGGTTGTGAGACGTTTCAGGTGTTGTGCAACCTGAAAAAACAGTTGTGGTACACATTTGGGTTTGGAGGCAGAGAAGTCCTGGCTTGCTTTCAGCTGTGATGGCGCAGCAATGAAGAATGGTAGGAAAGTAAGGAAAAGAAACACATCTCAATCTAGTATCACTTCCCACCTCGTCCCAGCACATAGGGTTACCTGCCTGGAGGTGAGGAGCTCCTTAGCACCGCAGGGCAAACTGCTACTCCCAAAATGAGTCCTTGAGATGCCAGAAAGAGGGAAAAAACCCCACAACTCCCCTCTGCCCCCCGCAGGATGGCTCAGATGCTCTGGCAGGCATTGCCAGGTTAAAGTTCTCTTCTCCCTGGAGCAGGAGGAGTCCCGAGCACCCTCTGAAGCCCCATGCACCAGGGTCTGGCAGCACTAATGAGGCTTCCTCCACTGGGATGTGGGCACATCGGTTACTGCTCCAAGACAGTGTGATGGGGTAACTTGTGGGCACAGTGGCACCTCTCTAACTCCCGAATTACAGGCAGGTTAATTAGCTATTAACCCTGTTAATATCCAAGGGAAATGCTGAGCAAAGGGGAACATTTGTTGAGGGGGGAAAGGTAGGAAGGTGGAATGCAGAGAAATACAAAGGGTAGGAGAAAAAAGCAAGTATCTTCTATTTTTCCTCTCCCACATTTCTTTATGGGCTGAGCTGCTGATGAGAAGAAACCTGGGCTCTTGTTGAAGCTTCACCGAGGGCTGTTTCATACTCCAGCACAGCCCCAGGAGCTGGCTGAGCATTCCAAGCTCACAGCAGCAATACTGATGGGCCACGAGCCTGTCTGTGAGCCAACACCTGAGAGCAGGGCTGAGCACAAGGCTTGCTTCTCTCACCAAAAAATAAGAGGAAAAAAAGGATTCTCACACTTTATCCTAACCTTCAGCTGAGGACTGAGGTCCCTTGGCTGGTATCCTCAGCCTCCCAGTCCCTGAGCTGGGTGGGAGTATAACAGGGCCTCTATCAACCTCTCCTGCCGCTGCTCTGGATAGTATAAATAAATAAGCAGCCATTCATCGGAGCAGAGAATTACCCGTGATGCCCTCCATCTCAGAAGAGGGCCATAACCGTCCAGCTACCAAGTTGAGTTTCTCTTTAGCCCATGAATTATTTATTTAGCCCATTTTGTACAAAATGGAATAGCTCCAATAGAAAAGACCAAGAGAGACAAAGGCTGACTATATATCCTTGTGTAGCTGGCACCCATCTAGGATGTGGATTCAAAGGATATTTAATAATTTAGATGCAGCACAGCAGCTCCAATAAGAGAGATGTATCATTTTTCAACTTCATGTCTAAAGACCCTTAGGCCCATGGTTAGGACATTCAGGTATGAGGATGAGGGCAGCTTGGCTCAGGTCCTTGCTCCAAATCAGACCTCTCTTTCTCCACTTTGGACCAGGGATTTTGCTCTGGACCCAAAGACACTCAGAACTTTGTGTCCAGTCCTGATGAGGCAGATGGACACACGATCCAGTAAACCAGGTCTGGATTCTGGTTCACATCCACAGATTCAGACAAGATAATGCTCTCATGGACACCTCCGATCCCAGTGAATCACCATGGTTTTAAAGTGAAAAATGCTTCACCAAAAACAATGAGTCCAAATTGTGGCCTCATGGAACTGGAATTCGATTTTGGACCTAACTAGCAAAAAGGCAAACTGACTCAGTCTGTTGCAACCAAACCCTGCTGCTGCCTGTCCATCACACACATCACATCTTGGCTGGCAAAAATGACCCATCTTTGTGCAGTTACCACAGCAAAATCCCTCACTGGATTCTCTCCAGTGACAATAAACACAGAAAACAAGCCCAAGTAAATGCCTGGTGTGAGAAGGGGGGTGTTGGTTAACCTGTGGTCTGTGGCACCTCAGGAATTCAGCTGTGATCCCCATGGTGGGAAAAGCAGGGAGGGGAGGTTCACCAGGCTTTTTGGTGCTGCCATTATCCTCAAAGCAAGCTCATAAATCCAGTGTGACATGCATCTGGTTTGGCTAACCTGGAAGGGCATAACATCAACTACTTGAGGGGTTGGTGGATGCAATGATTTGGGCAAGACTGGGACCTCCCCATACTCAAGGGAAGGACTCTGGTCCTCAGAGGCATCCAGCAGCCACTTCGGATGTCCAAAGGATGTTTATACGCACAATTCCTCCCTGCTACCTGTGTTCCAGTGCCATTGGCAGCAAACACAAGCTCTAACCTTTCGCTGCTGAAGGGCTTGGGCAGACACTTCTGCAGGCTGCAGCTCTGTGCCCATCCCTTCACTGCACCTCAGCTGTGACTCAGCTCCACCCTGAGCAATAGCTTGACTTGACAAGCCATCACTGTCACTTCCCTTCTTATCATCTTCCACTGGCAGCAACTGTCCTTGTGCAAGGCAGGGCCATGGCTTCTCCTCTGCCTTCCCCACACAGGCTGCCCACACAGGCACTGAGAACCCCTCAGTACCAATGAGCTTACACAAAGCACCAATTCATAGCAAGCATTGCTTTCCTTCCCCTTCCACTTTTTTCTACTCTGCTTCCCATTTTTCTTCATTCTCATTTGGTCTGATAAAGCAATGCCCACGTGCACTGAGGAACAAGATAACCCTGCAAAGCTCCCAGCGCAAATCCCCTTGGTGCACAGCCTATCCATGTCCAGCGTGCTGCATGCACACCATGAAGAAATCCCAACAAAACAGGGATGCTGCTATCCTTTTAGGGAATGGAGACTCAGCAGGCTGGATTCTCATCTGCCCTAAGCTTGCATCATTTGAAGGAAGTTAAAAGCTCGAGGCTCATTTACACCATCTGAGAAGTTGAGTGATTACCTTGGGAGCAATTTGGAGGACAATCATATTTATCTTATCAGGGTTCTTCTTACAGTTTGTGTTTTTAGACCCCTTAATTAATGCTGGCAGGATTAAATGCTAAAGTCCTTCGGCAAGTTTCCAGTAAAACCAAACACCACTTTGCCTAAGTAAAAGCTGGATAGGAATCCTACAAGGAAGGACTCAAAGCTTCTTGTTGCCTTGAAGAGTTCTGGCTCCCAACTTAAAAAAGAAGAACCAAACCCACTGAGCATTGCTTCCTTGGAAACAGTGGGAAAAACACACTTGGAGGAGCAAGAGAGAAACTAACAGGAGGAAAAGCTGGATTTCAATAGCAGAACAGTATCCCGAGCAGGTGAGTGGTCCTCACTAAGGGCTGTTTACCAGAAACTTCCCAGATTGAAAATACACTGGCTATATTTAAATAGAGGCAGGAACGAGTGGAAATTGTGACCCCATCCCAACCACGGCTGCACTGGAGGACACGCAGTACCAGCACAGCACTCTCGTTACCCCTGCTTGTAACTACGTAATAGTGCTGCTTAAGCTCTTCAATGTTGTGAGGTCTTATTGCGGACTTAAAGCAGCTTAAGTACCTGTGTTGTTTTGAGAAAGCTGGAATTCTAGTGTTCCAAAAGCACTTAGAGCAGCTTCATAGGGACCAGAAGTCATTTCCCAGTTATATTTAAAGAGGGAAATGAATTTTTCAGACTATCCATGATCATATTTTTCAAATGTTAAAGCAAAACATAGGGGACAGAAGCATGAAGATCCCTGGAAAAAATGACCCTATCTCGGGCATGCACCATAATTCCCGTTGCTCCTCTCAAATGTGAACAATTTAACACCAACAAAAAGCCCCCAACAAATGACCAGCTGCATGATCTCAGCATCCAAAGTGATGCTGTGATACAGACATTCACAGCTCTGCAGGATGAAGGGTTTTCATACTCCTCTTTTAAAATACTATGCAAGGAGAGCAACAGCTTCTCTACAAGTAGCAGACTCCCATTTTGCTGTGAGACACACTCACACACAGAGAACCAGCCACAGGCCAATGCACTTCATCCCAGATAAACCCTTGAAATAGGTTTTATGTATGACAAGCCTTGATTTAGGTCTTGGCATGGAGATAGTGTTCCCAGGTGAGACTCTGTGAGAAGGAAAGCTTTAATTTATGTAACTTCTTGGGCAAAAGATTTCAATTTGAAAAAACACACCGTTATTATCTTTTATTCTTATTGACTTAGATATTAAAGCAGAGGATCTGAAGATCTGCCTGCCTGCCTCTATTAATAGAGGCTATAAAATGTTAGCCGTCTTCTGGATCAAGCCTATCACAGCTTGTGTTAGCCAAAGACTAATCTTCCAGAAAAGTGCCCAGGCAGGATTTGCAGATTTCAAAATACAGGGAATTAGCATATTTCCCATTGAGACTTGTGCTGAGCCTTAATAGCTGCACTGTTTAAAACAAATAACAGCTAATATTTCACTTGAATTTGCCAGTCTTTTACTTCCAGCCCTCATTCCTTGTTGCTTTTTACCTTTCCCTGGGAATTTAAAGAGCCCCTTTGCTCACAGTGTTCCATGTCCTGTCTGGACCACTGGGTCATTTTCTGTTCCCAGCGACACGTCTCACGCCACATTGCGTAAGGGAGCAGGCAGCAAATTCCTGAGGATAACTCTGTCCTCATCGCATTGGAGGTTTGTGACATCCCGAGGAGTGGGGGGTGACAAAGTCTCCTCCCAGCAGTGGCTCCACAGGGATGCTCAGACCCTTTCCCTCTTCCCAGCCGCTGAGGAAGGGCCCCAGCACACACAGTGCAGGGGCAGTCTGCAAATCTCTATCTCAATCTGGGCTGCTATAACAGCAGTTAATTCTTCTGGAGCTTCCAGCCAGTTGGACCGGCTCTGTAGTTTCCAGAGGAGGCTCAGCAGAGCGCTGAGTCTGCTGGAGCAGTAATAATAATAAACTGAGCAGCCATAACCTTGTCTTTAAGGGCTGAGGGGGTAATGCATTTAATACATTAACATGTTCAATAACCTCAGTGCCTGTCATGTGCTGATTTAAGGAACTGAAAACTAATTTATTAAAGGAAGACTATGGCTGAGGACATGGAGAAGTCTGGTGTCTGGAAACTGTGAGTGGGCCAGACTATCAAATGGATATCTTCAGCCAACAGGCACTGATGTCCTTTACACAAGCACCTTTTAAATTAATATGAAGTTCCTTGTCCCTTCTGACCTCCAAGCAAAGGCAAAAGCATTCACACAGCGAGCTGCTCCATACACTTTGTCCAGGAACGTAAAGCAATCTTAAGTAATCAGGACATGAGAATCTGATTTGAGTCTGAGCGAGAACAGAAAATAGCTGTGGAAATGGATAATGTCTGCACAGCAGGGGAATGAATGTGCCAACACTGACCCACATCCCCAAGTCACCCAAGAGCGCACTTCCCAAGGATCTGGAGATGAGCGACAAGGGAAGGCTGAGGGTTCCTGCATTCCCTCTGGGAAGGTGGTCAAGGGAAAAGCTCTCCCTGACCTTCTTGTTAAACTGCAAGCTTTTCTTCGTTTCCTTCCTGGTAAGATAAGAATGAAGAAGATGCTTAACTTCTTTTAAACAACCTCTTGAAGGCCATGGTAACAAACCTCTTAGGAGAGGCCTACTACAGTGGAGGTAAAGACACCTCATTAAAGAGGCACATTTCTATCTGGTCCAGAAACGTAAAATCAAATCAAACTTTACAAACCAAATTTCCAAGGCTGCTGTTCCCATCAGCTCAGTGAGCACACGAAAATCCCAGGGATTTGCTTTAAAATAAGAACAAAAAGGAAGAAGAATTTCCCAGCAGTTCTGTAACCCAAAGGAACAGCTCTGCTTACAGGGATGGAAGTGCACAAAAAGCAGACAAACAGAATAATTAGCGAAAAGGGGAGAAATATTTAAAGCTCTTTCTTTTGCAGAAGTTTTCCCAGTTGTTGGAACACTGATATGGAGTTTCCAGGATGGGGAGAGGAGGGAGGGGGGAGGTACATTTTAACCAGATAAAGATCCTCATTAAAAAGAATAATGAAGCAAATATTTAACTGCTTCCAGCCTACTTGAGAGTTTAGAGCATTAGATCATGCTGGAGATAGCCACCACAGCCCAAATGAAGACAGCTCCACAGATATCCCCGTTGAGTTTATGCTGAAGGCTAAAATTAACTTGGGAAAGCTGATTTGTAGAAGAGCTTCGACTCAGCTTGTGGTTTTTGCAAGTGTAGCCTGGTAGTGAGAGCTCCACCTTCTCCATTCTGCAACTAACTGCAGTTGCAAAACTGCCCACCAGGAAGGAGGATCCTAATGAATCAGGGCACAAACAAACCAGTTCCAGACATCTGCGAAAGAAGCTGTGAACCATCCAGTTCTGCAAAGCCTGGCCCTCTGTTTTGTGCTCTGTCACCAACAGCAATGGTTCTGTAACTGGACTTTAACTGAGAACGTTATCAGCACAGAAAGTTGACCTTTTTTTCCCTTTCCAGTAACTGTTCCAAAGACCCCTATATCTCCATCAGCAAAACAAACATCTGCAAAGTAAAGTGGAGTATAAGCATGCCTATAGATCACAGCCAGGGCTCTGACTGTTACCCCTTTCCAGCAAAGAGCCATCTCCATGCAGTTCCAAGTTACCATCATCCACCTATTTGTCCTGAAATCACTGATCTGTGGAAGCTCTTCCCCACTCATGCATCCATAGGTAAACGGATAGTTTTGCATTTAAATCCCAGCACTGGGGTTTGCTTTTGAACGAAGCATTTCCATGCTGCCTTCCTCATGCAAGTTTCCTGCAAAGCTGAAGAAGGGAAGTCCCTTGGAGGCAAGTGTCTATTTGCAATGTGCAATCAGCAGTCAGTGCTGACAGTTTGTGTGCTTCAAGGAAGCAGAGATGATCAGCAAAGCAGCTAGAGAAATGGTGAAAAGGATGGTTTGATCGCAGCACCCTGAATAAAAGCCTAACAGAAGCATGGTGGAAAGCAAGGTGAAGTGATTGAAGAGGCTGAATGGATTCACCTCTCAAAGGAAAACCTCAGAACAAAGTAACAAAAGCAAGAGGGAAAGAGAAAGAAAATGAACCAGAAATAGCTCCAGGCTGGGAGGGAGAGAGAGAACCGCTGCTCAGATCTGCTGCATGTGTCTGACGAGAATTTGGCCTCTGTATCACTTCCCCATGCTCACATACTCTCGGTGATTACCAACATGCTGGTTCCCCAAATCACCCGCCAGCTTTACCAGCAAAGTCATCAGCTCCAGACACTGATCACCCTGAATCACCTGGCATCTGGGTCACTTGTTTAGCATGGACATCCCCCATTGGCATGTCAGGGTAAGCACATGTGCCATGTTTCATACACACCCAGAGCTTCCTCCCCACATCTATGCTGTGCCACTTCCTTGGGTAGCACCATTTTGGGGAGGTTGATGCTCTTCTTGAGTAATTGACAATCCCAGCTGTGTCATCTTCTGAGATTTGCAATGATGGAGATACAGATAATGAACATTTCATACTCATGTCGAACTAGAATCAAGAAACTGAACGCAACATCTTTATTGCAAGACTTGCTGCAACCAAAGATGGAGGGGAGATCTGCCAAACTCACATGAGAAGTTAAGGGGATCTGGACACCTCCAGCACTTTGAAATCTTTCCCCACAGTCTCTTGGAATAGACTTTTTTTCTACACATGTTTTTGCACGTTCCTGATAGAATTCATTCACACACTCACTGAGGCAATGATGAAGGTTACTTGCAAAGAGCATCTTGTGGTAGTGAAATCGTGGATCATTAATGACTACATGTCCTGGAATGGAGGTTTTAAGAGAAGAAGCTTACTGATATGATACAGGAAATGTGGAAGCTACATGCAACTGCAAAGGATGAAAATGTGCAGCGCAAATAGATCTGAAGAGCATAAAAAGCCACCCAAAGACTGTCTCCAGGTGCTCAGTCAGAGCGCGTTGCCTGTACCAGAAGCAACTGCTCTCATTCTGAGGTGGACTGGTTTGTAAATCCCTGCCAGTGAAGCTGTATTTCAGGATCATTCCCTTTAAGAAGCACAGAAGGGATGGTACAGATGCTGTGCTGCAGCCAGTGCGTTCCACTGGTCATCTTCTGATAATGGCAGCCAATTTGAGACTCCCTCATCCCCCTCCCTCCGGCTCCTGGGCTTTTTCAGACCCTGGGAAGGCTTTCCCTTCCCTTTCACCAGCACCCCCAAGAAGGCTTGTATGTCAATATACTGAGCAGAGGAGCTAGGAGCTGACTGTCTCTTACCTTTGGTTTTAAAAGCAAAGTTACAGTACTTGCAGACATATGGCCTGACGTCTGTGTGCGTGCGAATGTGTTTCTTCAGCATGCTGGGTTTCTTGCAGCGAATTCCACACTCCTCACATACATACTTCCCTCTTCCACGGCCTCGCACATACACATACTCTTCGTTTGATTTGTACCTATGAGCAACAGGTGTCATGATAAAAAAAAGAAGATTCCCACCTCAAAAGTTGTCACAACTTCCCTGGATTAATTCAACGCGTTACGGACGCCACCGCTCCCGTTCCGCATGTGCTAGCTCAGGGTGATCAGGCTCAATTCAAACTATCTTCAAAAGCTTTTGCCCAGATGCCTAATTCCTCTTTTGGAACATGTTCTTAGGTCCTGCTTCTCTGTTCAGACAAATAGCCCAAAGACCAAGATAAGCAAATGTCTTGATTTTCCCTATCGTCAAACACAAGCTGAGGCACTCATAGAAGTCTGAATAAGATGTGTCACAGTCCAGCCCGACTGCACGAATCATTTCTCTGTCAGCCTATGCTGTGTTTTGAAGTGTGCACAGTCTGTCGCTGTACTATGTGGAGTACTGAGCATCACAGAACACACATCCTAATTAAACCTCTCGTGGTACAACCATTCCCACCTATTGTGACAATGAAAGCCATCTGAGACGACTGTAATGCCACGTTGCAAACTGTGGTCCCCGCACAGGCTTCTGCTAGAATGAGACACCCAGAATGGACACAAAGAGAAGAAAACATCCATTTTTTAAATACACAGTGTTAATCCTAGATGTGATCACTGCAGACGCCAGCATCCTTTCCCTTTGGCACAGTACCACGACTTCGGTTTACCCAAGAGAATGAGATTGGTCATCCTTCCTTCACATTGTATATTCATTTACTTTCTGTCCATGCATTAGCGTATAGGGAAGGCTCCATGATGGGGGACTGAAAAATATTGGTGAGACTGAGACAAATCATTTAGCCTCCTGCTGTTTAGCAAATGGAGTCTGTAATTTCCTGTACTTGCACCACAAGAAGAGTAAGGTAACATGAAATTGGTCCCCTCAGATTTCTAAAAAGCCAAAGTTTTGAAGCATGGTACTTCTTGCAACTCATTTTTCTATCCAGGATGAATGATGCCTGAAAGCAATCTCCAAACATCTCCATTTGAAAATCAGGTCTTCTAAAGCACCATCATCAGTCACCTTTTAGTATCTTCCCAGCAAAGCCACATGTGAGGGAACAGCTTGTATTTCTGTCCTTCAGCATTAGCAGAATTTTCCTAGACCATAACCAGCATCACCTGGTAGCCCAAATATTCTATTCTATCTCTTGTGACTGAAACCACAGCAATGGCATCTACCCCATGCCTTTTCCCCCCAGAAAACCCCCCAAGAACCGGCAACCAAGACCCCTTCATCACAAGCTCATCCAGTTCCAACCCCCCTGCCATGGGACAGGAACACCTCCCACTAAACCGTGCCACCCATGGCTTTGTCCAACCCGGCCTTGAACACCTCCAGGGATGGAGCATTCACAGCTTCCCTGGGCAACCCATTAGTATCTGAAGAGCACACACTGACTGCCTGCCTCCATCCCAGCATGTCCAGCTATCTCCATTTAACCACACAGATACACTCAATGAGTTTCTAGGGATGGCCGATGTCCCTCCTTCATTCAGTCAGTGACTTAATGCTAAAGGAGCAAAAGGAAAGCAGGAATCCTGATTTCTCTTCTTCTGTTCAAATTTGGATTTAAGGCTTCCTTCTGGCTCTCCTTTCTTTCTGTCATTATGCTGGTAATCTCCTTGCCATTTAAAAAATGAAATTGCTCCTTTATCAGCCTTGTACTTACTCTACCTTTAATTACACTCTCACTTGGCAGTCTCTAAGCAAGTCCTTTGTGTCCAACAGTCCCTTCGTCAGCCTCATTAACGCTATCAGGGCTGGCTTTTCCTGGATAAAATGGGCCACGTGGGTTGATCTGAAATCAGATATCACCATTTATCTGCCACTCTGTGAGCCTGAGCCATCCCTCAGCACAGAGATTTTTCTACAGCTCCCTGAGACCATGTGTGAAACACACAGGGAGAGGAGAGAAAGAGAAAAAGAAAGGTAACCTAAAATAATACCAAAGAAGGAGAAGAAAGCAAGGGAAGTAATCCTGCCATAACATAGAGAAGGCTGCTGCAAATGCCATCTGTCTGCATTGAAGACTATAATATGTTTATGGAGATAATTACTTCAACATGACGCTGGTTTCTCTGCGGATCTAATACGCTCATATGATTTGCATCAGAAAGACAAATCAATGACAGCTCACTTCGTGTGAAGATTTACCCTGGACAAAGGATCTTCCTGCTCCGTAACGTTTGCTGTAATCAGATCCCCCTAATAGCCACAGTTGGACTTTGTGTCAGCAAATCTGGGCTTCTCTTCCAGAGCACTGTGGAATTCATAATCCTGTAGTTAGCAACTTACACCTCCTACAGTGTCACAGCTCCCATCTAATAGTGAGATGATTTGAAACCCAGGAGGCTAACTGGCCATTATGAGCTCAGAGGCTAATTTAGGCTCTTTCAAACAGACATACAGAAAGATACAAATTCCGTTATCTGTTGCATTTTTGGAACTGTTCTTTGATGGGTTCTGCACATCTGTTGAATTCTGTGCAACCACTACGAACACTTCTCAGAGCATGAGGAACTGGCAGAGCCGTGGCAGCAGCAGCACTACCTCAGGCAGCACCAGAATCAGAGACGTGATGGCCCCAAAACAGGCCATCACTGCCAGGAGTCACAAGAAAACCAGCGATGGGAAAGCATGAACCTGGAGAAAGCTTTGTCTCAGCTCTTTCCCTTAAACTTAGTTGAAACCTAAAACCATGAAGCATTTATTCCTTTGCAGGCTTTAGGAGGCTTAGTTCTTAGTATTTGCTGTTACAAGTATCTGAGTACCCTTTTTAGCCACAGACACTTCTTTTTATTTCTTTCTCAGTGCTGTGAGCCACATCCAAAATCCTCATGTGGCTGAAAACCACACGATAAAACCTTGGAGAGCAGAGGGGGAAGGAAGTCTGGTGGTTCGCAGGCAGGAAGGGAGAGCAGGTTTCTGAGGGACGCATTGCTTCACACAGTTGGGCTGAATCACCCCTTCTCTCCTGCTTTCTACAACCACCAGGAATTCACCTTACCCTGCTAAACCTTTGCTGATGTGACCTTGCTCATTACAGCCTCAGCACAGCAGCTGCATTTACATCATTTGCAGGTCCCACACAGGCAGCTTCATTTGGTGGATTTCCAGAATGTGAAGCTCAATGATGTATTATGGTAACGAACACCCCTGCTAAGTTCTGCAGCAACTGAACAAGTATTTCCTCGACTGGTTTTGACATTTGTTACACTCACTTGTTTGCTTTTTGGATTTCTGGTACCTAGTAACAGGAATCAGATATCTGACCCCTTTCCTGAGCCACTGCATTTAGTTTACTGTCAAGTGAACCGAGTAGCTCCAGTTGTTGCCTTTGGTGTAAATCTTCTGGTTTTATTGATGGCACATTCTGTCTCAAGCTCCCTGCTCATCTGGCTTGGCTCAGAGCTTCGGAAGTTCCTGACAGTCTGCCCTGGTGTTCACTAATCTAATTTATGTTTTATGCCACCTGCAGAATATGCCCTATCACTGATAAATACATAACTAATATAACATCACTACTTACTATCAAGTTGATTGCCTCTCTCGCAGCTCACTACTAGATGATTAGAGCACTTCTTGCAATACCCACTCTGAAGCTGCACGTGACGTAGAAATCCTTAGCATACACAGGGAAACACAGGGTGGGAGACCCTACAAGACTATACAGGGATCACACGCACAGAGGTGATCTGTCTTTAAGGCCAGACGGTTACGATAAAATCTCCCTTAACTCAAGCCAAGCTACAGTAGAACAAACAAAAGAATTTCTTTACAAAACCCAGACCAGACAATGCCATTTCCAGGTTTCTAAAAGCATTGTAAAACCTTCTAGTATCCCAGGTTACCAGACAGGGATATTGCACCAAGACAAACAGTTCTTCTGAAGAATTATACAAGAAGACAGAGAAAGAGCTGGGTATGGGTATGGGAGGACCCAGGTGTGATTCAGATCTTTGCAGAGGAAGTACCCCCTGGATGAAGCCAACTAAAGCCAGGATTTCCTGCTTTCCCTTCCACTTGCATTTGGGATTAACAATTGGAGGAGTGTTCCTGGGCTCTGAAAGTCACCCTGGTGAGAATATGAGCCCGCCTGCATGTAAATCAATATGATGAGGGCTTCTTCTGTCCATCCTCCCCAGCCCTGTCACACTGAGAGGACATCAGTGGGGCTTGAGGGACCTGCTGAGAAGTGAAGGACCTGTCGGGAGGGCAGGAGCAAGGAAACATACCTCAATGTCTTCAGCTGCCCCAGGCAATGCCTTGAAAATGTGACAGCCCCCCAGCACTGGCACCAAAGAGCAGATCTTGCCATACCTTCCCACTGAAGTGGGACACTGTGTCTCTGCATGAAGTGAGTAGGATCACATCCTGGCTGTGGGGCAGTGTGTTAAAACTCGCCTACAGTGGGTTTTTTACACAGAAATGACAGTGAGGATCCTCTCTAAATCAAAGTCCTTTGTGAAGATTCCATGCCAAGCACAAAAGAGGAACTTTTTTCCAAACCCAGAAGTGCTTTCCAGGCCCTAGGCTCTGTAATAGTTCTCATGAATAAGCAATGAATACTGGTAGAAATACATAGGTCAATAACTCATTTTTGTGACTTAATTTACTACATAAAGTGGGAACCTCTTCACAAACACACTTTAATGATCTACTTCCCTGTATTACCAGTTCTGGACTTACTGACATTTCATGTTTATGTCCCACTGATGTACAGCGCAGGACACCAAGTATTTATCACTCATCAACATGAAATAGTTGGAAAGCACTGAAGAAGAATGCAGTGCAGCAGGTGGAAACACCATCCGCGGGTGTCAGGAGAGGTACCAGGCAAGGGCATCCTTTTGCCATTTTCAGAATCCACCAGATTGACTAATCTTTCACAGAGACCCAAAGAGGTAAAGATATATGAGCACTGAATAGTGCCATTTCTAGATCAGGTCATATCAAAAGCACATCATACTTTTTCAAAGAAACCCTTTGAAGCACTTTGCACAGGGAATTGTTGGAATCAGCATCGCTGGAAGTGTTCACAAACCATGCACACGGGGGCCCTCAGTCATACAGGTTAGTGGTGGCCTTGGCAGTGCTGGGGAATGGTTGGACTGGATGAGCTTAAAGGTCTTTTCCAACCTGTTTCATTCTATGAAACATCTTCAGCCTCACCAAAGCAGACCTCAAAGGAGGAGATGTGGCTTACATTTATCTGGTAATTCAGGTAAAAAGAAGTGATGATCAAAGAGCAGTCAGGTTTCTTGCCTGTAACCATGCATTGCTCTGCAAGGTTAGCCATTGACTGGAGGACAGGCTCACCATTCATACAGTGAGTAGCACACATGTAAAACACAGGACAGCATGTCTGCTTGGCAGACTGTCCAGTGGCAGTGCTGGTGTTCCATAGAGCAAAACAACCCCTTGACTGGCCAGCAATGCCAATGACCCCGACGGCAAAATGTATGTCAATCCAGCAAGAAATTCGGAAGGCAACTTCAGGAATAAATGCATCCTGTTCATTTCCTCTCTGTGGGAATCCAAACAGATAGGAGGAGGAATTTTATGGCACTGCAAAAAAATAAAGATCATACAGGACAGCTCAGGCCTAAGTTACCCTTTCAGCTTTTTATAATATCCCTGGTGGGTCCCCACAGCTCAGATTTTACCTAAGGCAATTTTCCACATTTCTTTGAATGGGAAACAATAAAGTGGGTGTATCCTCACAGCGTGTTCCTTGTGATCATAGCTCTGTCATCACGACCTTGGTGGCACTGGGGCTGCATGGGACATACCAGCTGTTTCAGAAGTGATGCTACCACCATGGGTGGCCAGGGCACTGTCCGAAAGCAGATCAGTGATTCTCCGGCCTGCCTACAAAGAAATGAACACTGGTACAGCCCCTGTATCACTGAAAAATGCCACAGGAGATGTTTCCTATAGCACTGCCGTGTGACAAGGCAGCCAGACCACCAGGACATGGGGAGGTCAGTGTAGAAGGATTAAGGCAAAGAAAATCACTCTGATCACATCTCTGACATTTGGTCCAGGTTTTTGCCTTTCAAAATTCAAGTGGTGCCAGCAAACCAGAAAAAATAGGAGGGAATCAAACTCTCGGGTGAATGGGATGGATGCAAAGGTGAATTTTGGAGGAAGGCATATAAAAAAATGAATGACTCAAGCATCATATTGAACCATAGACAGTAAAAGGTCAAGGACAGACTAATGATCTGGAAAGATGTACAGGATGGTCAGGATGGAGAGAGAGTCATTATTGGCCTTCATCCTAAGAACTCCATGGTGAAACCGAGAAGTGGAAAATTTAAGCTAAATATAAAAAAAAGATGGGCAGTGTCTTCAAGTGGCTTCACCCTGCACAAAACCACGCCATGGATTTAAGCAGAATAACACCTGCTGCATGGTCAGCTTCTAAAGCACCTTTCGCTGGACACAGCTTCTTGGTGTAAATTTACTGGAAGGGCTGTCAAAACTGTTGACACCTCTGTAACAGAGGTAGGAAAACAGTCAGAGTGAAAACCAATACAGAAAATATGCATAAACAACCCAACTCCACACAAGAAGCTTTTACTAACATAAAAACACAGGCCAGAGAATGACTTCTAATGGCATTTCTCCATCAGCAAAAGCATATCCTTTTGCTGGTAGAGCTTGTTTTGATTAAGGAAGTGTTGTTGGCAACAGGAACAAGAGGATTTGGGACTACATGGGCTGGTCTGCACCAGGAGGACTGCTCCACCAACAGCTGTATCTGATCCTCCTGAAGCTGGCCCTCCAGGAGTGTAGTATGTCCGAGACAGACCATGGGACTTCAATTAAATTCATCCAACACACAGGAAGCACAATAGCAGCAAATGTTGTATATGGATGTAAAACTGCAAACCCAGTGCCGTTTTATATTACTTCTCTGAACATTATGCTTGAGTGAAAGCTTGGTTCAATTTTAGGTTGTGGCATCAGACCTCTTCTAGCCTATTAGAAGTAAAATTACAGCTATCCTCATTATGGTTCTAGCTGCTGTTATACAACTTTATCCTCTCTAAGCTTTAATCACTTAATTGTCATTGTAAACCACTATAAAAACACATCTATTTCTGAAAAAAGAAATCAATGTAAATAGTCGTGCAGTGCTTTCTGCAGCTGGAAACCTGGGTTGGATTACTGAAATGCAATTAGAGATGAAACCATATTGAAGAAATGAGAGTACAGTCTCTGAAAGGCGAAAGTGCTTGCATTGGCCCTGCCAGGTGGTCAGCTTTAGCAACCTAAGCATGAAGAAACGTGGAAGTGTATTGATTGTGTGCACAGGCTAATCAGTCCCTTCTGGGCTTCCCTTTCATTAAATCCAACTGTGAGAGCAGAGAGGAATGCAAAAACTCCCACGGTCTCATTTGTGTAGTGATCTGGCCTTGCGTCCCTACCCTCGGAAAACGCCACACAAAAGTCAGTTGTTACAGAGCTCATGCAATCTGAACACCTCTCCCACGACCACAGTGGCACAAATGGGAAAGAAAATAGAAAGTAATGAGCTTCTGCAGTGTTTTGCAATGACGGGAAGATCACAAAACATCACTGCTGCCTCTCACCTCTACCTGCCGATGCCCAAAGATTTCCTTCTACGTTTTTAGAATAAATGAACGCTATGTGACTGCTACCACAAGGCTGGGCATTTTTCCCAGCACCAGTCAAACAGGCTAGGTCACAATTCAAAAGTCCATCCAGGTAAGCATGCACACTGTTCCCAGGGCACTGCTCCAATGCCACCTTCTTCTTTTGAAGAGTAAATACAAATAGGATAAGCCAACTGCCATAAACTCATAGAGCTGATTCATAAAATATTCATGGAGAAAGTCTTGCATGGAAATCCCCACGGATGTCCTGTCTCAATCCTGCTTCTTCCTTCTCTGCCCCCATCAGAATTGATTAAACAATTTCCGGAGAACCTGACATTAATGACTCCGTCTGACACTAAGTGACTCTTGTCTGACACAGATACTTCTTGTTCTCAAAACAGCTCTTCCTGCAACTGTTCTTCTAACTGCTATGAATGATTCTGGATGCCATCACTGGTGTAATTCCAGGCTGCCTTCTTGTCCTTCTGTTGCTTGTCATGTCAAAGACGAACGACTGTGTTTAATGGCCTCACTCCAGTGCTTTATTTCACAGCACTCCCTGCAGTACCTGTGTATTTGGAGGCATGTTTGGGACTTTAACACTTGTCAGTCCTAAACAGATCATCAGATTCTTGAAGAAACTGGTTTGGATTAGGTTAATTACAACTCAAGAATTATTTGTTGAACAGAAATATCCAGTGTAAGAATCAAGTGCCCACATCAATACGTTCTGCCCACTACTCTTGTTGCATGGTCGTTAGCTCCATGATCTATCCTTCTTCTCTATTTTGAAGTTGCTACCAATATACCCTAGAACTTAACAGAGCCACAGTCAAATTGTCATTACGAGGATTTGGCATTTGAGATGCAAAAGCACTTTGTTGGTGATTTCTGCATAAAAACCCACCCATTTTCGACAACAGCAAGTTTTTTAGGGTATATATGACACCCCACTGTTCAGGTTGGATATCATCACATTATATCTACCTCCACATCTATTTCAAGCAGCCTTTTTTCTACATCATTTGCTGTTCCTTTCCAAAGTCAAGCCCATTCCTTACAGTAACCTTGATTTGAGCTGGTTATCACAGGAGCAAATACTATCGATGCTTCAGTCTCTAGGCCAATTATTAACAGCTGAAATGCGCACACTACAGAATGAAGTAGATCTGTGATATAACAGTCAGTGGAGTCTCTCAATAGATATATTCTGGCAAAATAGAAGGTGTCACTTCTGGAGTGACATCTTCCTGTGCCTCAAAGTTTGTTCCAATTTTGGATTAATTTTCAATCCCCTCCTGGTCCAACTGGGATAGAACAGGATACTCAACACCTCTTGGGCCTGATGCGTGGGATGGTCCAGAACATTTAGTTTTAGAGGATTTCTTCCTAAAGCTACCTGTCTCCTGGACATGGTTGTCTCCTCCCTGAGCTCTCTGCATGGTCCCTGTCCATACTGAGAGGTTCACAGTGCTTTGATTGCTCCATTTTTGACCCAGGTTTAGTTTTTGCCAGATGCTATGTCGTTAAGATGCAGCACAGAGGAGTGCTGGCATCAGGCTGGTCCTGCTTACCTAGCACCATTCAAGGTGAGAAAAGCTTAATATTCCTGCCATGGAACAAGGTGGGTTACATGGACTCCAGTGACTACATTAAAGACATACATTTTCTCTTCTGTCACCACATCTGATAAAGTGAACAAAGAAGTGAACAAATATCCCATTTACAACTTATACCTCAAAGGAACATGCCAGTGAGCCCTGGGGACAGGTACAGGGAAAAATCACTGCTGCCCCTTTATGCTCTCCATTGCCACATCACTTGGTTTGAAATTATTAAGAAGCGGAATTTCATCATTTCATTTGAGAAACAAACTCAAGTGACACTTAACAGGAGGCTGGGTTGGATACTTTCTTTCCCAGTATTCTGGCCAAAATTATATTTACATTGTTTCTGATAATTGCTTAATCTTCTGCAAGCAATTCCTCTGCTTTTGGAGATCACTGACCCACAAATGGAGCTGTCCCATCCACGGTCATTGGAATGACTGGTAGGTAAGCAGGAAAAACAGAAGAGCCATTTACTGGCTTTTACAATAAATCTGTAGTGTGGCTGCCAGTTTTGTAAGGTCTTTAACATAGAAAACATATTTTATGCTCAGCGAGCATGCTTTTGTGGTGAGACTGATAAAGCTGATACCTAATGAGGTTGGTTGTTTCATTGCTAAAAAATAAAAAAGCAAAAGCCATGCTGCACATTTTGAGATTAAAACAGTGTTGTGTTAAAAAAGACAAATTTCTGCACAGAACGGAAAACAGTAATTAAGATGAACACCACACAAGGGAAATTTAACTGCATTGTTCTGCTACTGCTCTGGAGTAAGGCACTCCAAGCCCAGATCCTCATGTGATTATCTACTTCTTTGCAGTGGGTGTATGAAAAGGGGCACAGAATGGTGCATTAGAAAACCATGTTAAGCATCACTAAGCAGGACAAGAAGCAGCAAAGAAACCGAGACTGAGATCAACAACATTCACTGCAGATTGAGGCTTCCTAAGCTTATTTCACGTACTAGAAATAACCTGCTTGCCAACTGGAGAGCTGCAACACTAACAAACCAGGTAATAACAAAGAAGTTCTCAGCAATAACAAAGAAGAGTTAAACAAGAATTGAAAGAATTGCACAGACTAAGCTTATGCATTGACAGATTTTTGGCTCTAAGTTCAAACCTTCCACCAAAATGATGCCAGAGATCATTGGTAATGGACCAGTGAGC
This sequence comes from Psilopsiagon aymara, assembly GCA_024733675.1. NCBI lineage: Eukaryota > Metazoa > Chordata > Aves > Psittaciformes > Psittacidae > Psilopsiagon > Psilopsiagon aymara. The sequence continues at coordinate 33,087 of JANRGW010034581.1, read as the reverse complement.
ACAGCCTGAACCAGCATTTCCACACTGGTGCAACGGGCTGGGCAGGGCAGTCTGCCCATGCTGCTGGAGCTTTATGCCAGTAAATCCATCAGCCTACCCCAAACTGGACTGATTTAATCACTCTGGACTTAAAGCACTTCTGTACTGGGTTTCCTTTCATGGCTTAGACACCTCTTGGAGATGTCAGCTGCTGTTCTCAAGTGTGCACACCAATCTTGCCTCAGGGCTAACATGTCTTGACACGGTGTCAATGCACCTTTTCAAATTTCAGTGTATATTAGGAATTTAAAATTGTGTATAAATAAATCAAAGTTGCACACTCCATTAATTGAAAATTAGGAAGTGCTACATGTAAGTTTGTCCAATCAACCTAAAGTCTTACCTGATCTTTAAGATTTTGTTTTCAATGTTGACAAGGTTTGGAAGAGATGAGGTATGACATTTCCCAAGTTTAATCATTTTTTTAACATCAATAGATGCATTTTAGATGGGATATAAGGAAGAAGTTCTTTACTGTGAGGGTGGTGAGGCATTGGAATGGGCTGCCCAGGGAAGCTGTGAATGCTCCATCCCTGGTGGTGTTCAAGGCCAGGTTGGACATAGCCTTGGGTGGCATGGTTTAGTGGGAGGTGTCCCTGCCCATGGCAGGGGGGTTGGAACTGGATGAGTTTCAGGTCCTTTCCAACCCATACTATTCTATGATCCTATGATTTTATAATAGATTCATAGAAAAAGGGGCAAAAATGACCTTGTCTCTCCAGCTCCCCTATACCAGGTTGCTCAAAGTCTCATCCAACCAGGCCTTGAACACAGCCAGAGATAGCAGGATTATGAACATTTCTAATCACTTAAATGGACAATGGAGAGCCCTCTGGCATTCACTACTGAAGGTGAGCTATGAACTGAGGTCAAAGCTACAGAGTCTGGTAATTAAATAGCATTAGCAACTTCAAGACATTTCCACTGGCCAAATACTTTCATTGCTAGCTCCTGGGTGCTGATGGCAATGGATGTCCTGTCCTATAGGATCCCTGTGTCCCCTTACTGTTTGGCCAGGCCATCTGTTTAAATCTCCTAAATACTCCAAGTGACAGAAGGGAATACTCATCCATTCTTCTTTGAGTAAAACTTATGAAGTATTTCACAAGATGAAGAAAAGGTGTTTTCTGGTGCAGCTTACTCACTTAAGCAGAGTTCAAAAGCTCCCTGCAAGCAGTGGTGATGCTACTGCTTTGCCTCAGAGAAGGCTGCAATGCAATGCAGCGATCACTGGTTACTTCCAGCTTCCCTTTAGTATCAGCCCACTTCATTAATGCTAATCATGTTACTGGTAGATATGCACAGACAGAATAAGAAGGACCCATTCTTCTATACAAATGAGCCACAGAAATTGTTCAGGCTAGACCCATGCACTGATGGATGTTTGCTTTGTCACATCTGTTTCCCTCTTGTTGTCTCATGGGGCTTCAGCCCATCTTCCTCACATGTAAGCTGATTTCTGAAACACTTGGCAAGGATGCTTTTACAGGGACCTCCTACATCTTCATTCCCACTGCTCAGTCAGTGATAGACTTTGGGAGCATCACAGGAGGAATCCATAAAAACAACAGGAATGGGGAAAGAAAACTTCCTCTCAAGTTCCCCCACCTCCACCATTACACACTGGAGAGGTTCTCAGGAAACCCAGTCTCCCTCTCTAGTCTGTATGAAGAGGCTACAGAGGTGTATGGGGGCCTGGGAAGGGGATGTTGCTCAGGAACTGGTTTTATCCCCATCCTTTTGTTACTTAGCAATAGAAACCCAAACACTTCTCCTCCAAGTGTAGAAGGCTTCCAGCAGCTCGAGCAAGAGTCCTGCAGGGAGTATTGAGTTTCATTCACTTCTTCACCAGTGACATGAATACCCATCCATGAACTGTTGGCACAATAAAACCTGAATGTCTAAGACTGCCTACCATTAACAACAACACAAACCTCATCCAAACAGCCGCCTGGTTACTCTTTGAAATAACAGGAAGCGCCTTGATTTCAAAGAATCTTGGACATGAACCCGATATCCTGCACATTATGGAAGAAATTCTTCAAGACAAATGTCTGATTTCCAAATGTCTTCACAGGACAACCCAGACAACCTCACTGCCAATCCCATGCGAAGCTTCAGCAGAAGCCAGGGAGCTGGTTGGAAGCAGAAAGGTGTTTTTTGCACGAGAAATGGTCCCCTTTGGAGTCTCAAGCCCTTCAGAAAGAGTGAAGAAGGTGAGTGAGGAGGTGCTACGGATGAGACTAGCATCATCAGCTGTCTCTTCAAGGTTTCCTGCACTGTGTTAACCCATGGCTGACCTCAAGGTGTCAGAGCACCTCTCTTTGCTAGGAGTATCCTGGGAGATTCCTGCCAGAACTCTTCTGAGTTACAGACCTTGGCTCTGCCACACGCAGGCTGCTGGAAGGAGGAAGGGAATAGACTGGTTCCACCAAGCATGACATTCCCCTAAGTGAGGTCCAACTCCCCAGTGAAAGCTTTTAATAAGTAATAACAATAAGTAATAATAACAGACAGGATTTATTTCTATAGCATGGAAGCCAAAAAGCTTCTGGCTATATTGAAAAGTAGTAAACAAAAGCAAGCCCAGCTGCCTGGTCCCTTTTCTTCCCCAAGGTAACAAAACTGTATACAGAGGCACAATAAAGACAATCTGAAAACCACTACTAAAAAAAGTACTCAGGAAGTATCACTTTCTGATCTGTTTTTGCCCTCAGCACTACTGGGTATTGATGGTTGATGAATTTCTGATCTCCAGATATAAATACCACTGACAAAATACCCAGAGCCACTTAGGTTATTATGATATCTTGACAACCCAGAGGATCTAAGAGATTGGTCTTAGATTAATCCCTACAAGGAGACCATCATGTCAACCCTCATTCTGCCCTCCAGTACCTAGACACTTCAAGGAAATGCGAGCCTCAGATTGTCCCATGCCTTTACCCATTCTTCAAACTGAATCCGAGGCAAACCAATTTATAAGAACTGATTCAATTATTTCTTATTTCCTCTGCTTCCTGTCTCCTGTCAAGGCCAAGCAAGGAAATGAGGACTAATCCCAAGGAGACCTCATACACCAATATTCCAACTGCACAGCAGAAACACTAGGAACTGCATAAAAAAGTTTTGTTCTATCAAATGTCAGATTCCAGACAGGTAAGAGATTCCAGAAGAGCTGGAGTGAAGAGTCTTGACCCTCAGGCACTCATCTGGACTAGCAGGATTTTAAGCCCTATTCATCCCTAATGATGAGGAGTCACCAACCTGTGTTGTGAAACTCCTGGCAAGAGGCAGTAAGACATCAGTCCTGCTGAACTGATGAACACCAAGATGCTCTTTCAGTGTTTCTATAGGCAAAACATTGGCCTCAATCCAGCATGCCCTCAAGGCAGTGCAAGGGTCTGGACATGGGCTATAGGCAGGGTGTAGCGGAGGCTTGATTCAGACGGTATGAACTGGGTCCATGCATCACAAATGAATTATTGACCAAGCAATTGAATTCTTGCCAGCTGGGCAGCCTGCTCCTCCAGCTCAGGCACTCTGAATGGAGTTTGGTGACTCCTATTCCCAAGTCTGAACAAAATCACACATCCCTAAGGACCACCCTCCATCAGCCATGCAGTCCTTCAGCCAAGATTCAGCTGCTCTGTGGCTTCCCAGGGCCACTCACTGCAGGGCGAGGAGTGACTCGGAAAGTGCCCCTTCCCATCTCACTGCTCCTCCCCAGGGCATCCCCAGAGTGAGTATTTCTGACTTCAACAACTGAAAAAGTTTGTGATTTCCCCTTTTGCTGTTGCTGCAAAACCCAAGAGAGCCCAGAGAGAGGGAGCTGGATCCTGCTCTCTCTTGCACATCATCGACGCAGTGATTTAGGCAGCTCTAATCACATATACAAAACAACTGAATGCAACGGGGCAGCACAAAGGTAATCAGGGGTAAAGTCTTCATTACCCATGATGATGTGTGAGGAGGTGAGCAGAGTCAAAGGGGTGCTTGCAGGACCCACAGTTCAAAACCCTCGTCTTTTAACTTGGAAGCAAAGCACATTAGATACCACAATTATTAAGGAAAACATCTGGAAAACCCATAATGCTATTTTCCCAGTCATTCTTCTGCAACTGAACTTAAAAGAAAGAAAGGAAAAAACCACCCCACCACCACACCTCTTTCTTAGGCATCTGCTTTTAGATGGTGCATTAGATAACTGTTGCGCAGAAGATTCAGTGTATAATGATTATAACAATAAAAAACATGATGGTGCCAAAGCACACTCTTTGGTAGCTTCAGCAGCATCTGTGCATGCCGCAAGTGATTTCTTTTAGAAGTCCCTACTAAACATGAGTCTCACTCACATCCTGCTGCTTTTAGAAACCATTTCTACAGATAGTTTTACAGCTTCAGATAACAGATCTATGACACGCCAATGTTTTCCTAAGCCCCAGTAGCACAGCGGCTCTCACGAGACCATCCCTGAGCACAAGTGGCCGATGCAGGTCTCACCATTCCAACAGGGAGCCCCCACGTTTCAAGGATGCAACACAACCCTCTGCATTCCCGCCAGGGCCATGGGAGCGTGCTGGTCTGTCTGTTCCCAGACGTTATGCCACGCTCGTGGGTGAGATCAGAGACACAAGCAGCAAAGCAGCTGGGAAATGAGGAAGGCAGGGATGCAGTCGCTTGATAGCCAGCACCGAGACACACCGGCAGCATGGGTTTCTCTCCAAAGAATGTGGAGCTGGTGGGAGGAGGAGACCAGCTCCCAAGTCACTGATGGAAAATGCTGCGAGCCTGGCCACCTCCCTTGTGGGTTGAAAGGGGTTGTGGAATAATCCCTCCTTGGAAAGTTCTCCATGGAAATCTCACAGAGAAAAAACACAGAGAGAAAAACATGCCCGTGTTTGTGTGTGCAAATGGGGGAAGATCATTAAGGTTTAGAGGAGGGGGGCAGTGTTTCAGCAGGAAGAGAAACATATAAAAGAAGTTCCCTGAGAGCCCCAAGGTCTGCCGATGACACTGAAAGGCTTTCCCTTTGAATCTCTAGTTCAACATCCAGCCCAAAGCAATAGTGGCTGAAAGCTGTCACAGCGTGGCAGTTTTCTGGTAGCTCATAGGAGAAAGAAGCTGGTAATTGCAGCTGAGCTCCTATGGATCATGTCTCTGCGCTGCAGACTGGCTGCTCTCATTAGCTTCCCTTTGCAGGTCAGAACGAGTCCTCTTCAGCCCTGCCAGCTCCCCCTCTGCACACAGTGACTTTGCTCCCAGTCCTGCAGGTCCCCTACCTTGCATACATAAGAGAGGACAATCTTCCAAGACTGGAACCCCATTATTTGTCTCAACATGTGCCTGCAAGCCCACTCTGCAGGCACTGCACATGCAATAACAGAAATGGTTTGCACTCTATAGAGTTCCTGCCCCAAGGATATATGGATACACAGCAGATGGATACCAGTGGATAGTATAGGAAAACAACAGGACAACATCGGACAGTGTGGTATCCTGGGATATCCTAGCACTGCAGCCTAAATGCTGTCATCATTTCTATAGACACCTCAGACAGAGGTGAGTTGAAGGAGGAAAAAGGTTGGCAGATGTTGTCAGAGTGCTCTTTCCAGCAGGGAAGAAAGGTTTGGAAACATAACACATGGGGAGTGGAGAGCACTGTCACCATTCCGAGGCAGCAGGTGACAACAGGCAGGGTGGTGCTGAACTGCAGAGAGTCTTGTTAGTGATACCAGCTTGTGTTTGGCATGACAAGGAGGGAGCAGGCAATGCAAGAGGATGCAAAGAGGCCTCTATATGGACAAAGCACTAGGAAAATTACTTTTTCATTCTGTTTTCCAAAATGGACTGACACAGACCCAGATTACCACTGTCAGCATGCAGAATAGGATACAGGAAGGGAATTAGATGAGTCTCTGATGAATTTTGCTCCTATATATGGACAGGAAAGCTTGTATATAAGAATTGTGCATGAAGAAATGGTGACGTGCAAACATGGCCTGAATGTAACAGCCCTCTCCTCCCTCTGGAGAAGCTGTTGCCCTCCAGGGAACCAGAATAACCCCAATGAATGAGGACAAGATCTCCAGTCCCTCCTTTGAAATGAGCTGACACCTGTAAGTAGATCTTGACAAGCTCAACAGCGCATGGCTTGCAGACAGGACCCAACCCACCCAGAGAGTGTTTTACTCATTTCAGGAACCCCCTTTCTGCACTAATACTGCAGGATATTTCCCTTTAAAAGAAAAAGAAGATTGAAACACCACCTAAATCCCTACTCTTTCTCTCTGGATTTTGCATGCATGCAAGAGAGTCTGTTGACTGTACCAGTGTATCATGCTCAGTTTAACTGAGATCAAAACATATTCATTTTTATCTCTAGGAAGTTAAAAACCAGCCTTGCTTATCCCACAATTGTGGCCCTTTTGCCAAGCCAGGGAGGGATGCGCAGGCTTCTGGGGGTCTCTCATGTACATATCTTCATATGGGACACGTAGGCTTGCTTCCAGCTGGAAGACGTGCTGCTGTCTGAAGGCGAAGTGACACTAAACCCTGCAAGAATCCGAGGCTGCTCCTCCTCAAAACCACTCATCTTCCCCTCTTTTAGATAAATACGGAGTGGTAGGAGGCTGCCAACAACCACCAGCACTCGTGGGATCACCATCCAGCTGGGAGTTCCCTTGACGGAGCCATCTGCAGAGGATCTTGAAGCCATCTGATCCCAGGGGCAGTTCATAAACCCACTGCTCCAGATGTGACCTCGGCTACTGGAGGCTTCAGCGGGTCTGGTGACACAGCTCACACTTCTTAAGAGACAGCAGGAAGGCTGCAGAGGCTGTGCAGAAAGAACTGGCTGCTGTTACCGCTGACATGTCCTCTGCTCTCCAGCATTTCTGGCTGTGCAGGAGAAGGAGGCCCGGGAAGTCCTCTTCTGGAGGAGGGGGGCAGAGTTAGAAGCTATTTTAGGTTGCTGCTCTTCACTGCAAGAAATAAAACCTCGCTAAGTTTCAGCAGAGAAACCCAAGTGTGTCTCATGCCGAGGTGCCCTGGAGAGCTGCTGAGCGGCACAACAGTCATGGCCCAGCAGCGCAGGGTCAGAAATGACCATGACTTTCTCTGCTGGTAAAGTCAAGCTGCAGATTGCAAATGTTTCCAGCACAGGACTGGCATCTCTCAGAGCTCTGCTATTGTTGTAGGCTGCTGCCACCTGCAAGTACCTTTTGCAATGTATTAGCACTTTCTTCATTTTCCATCAGGGTTAATGGTGCAAATAGGCAGTAGGAGCAGAGTTTTCTTTCTTGGACGCTGTGAGTGAGCTTATTAAACTCATAGAATTATGGAATGATTTGGGTAGGACAGGACCTTAAAGCTCATTCACCTCCAGCCCCCTGCCATGGGCAGGGACACCTTCCACTGGAGCAGTTGCTCCAAGCCCCTGTGTCCAACCTGGCCCTGAGCACTGCCAGGGATGGGGCAGCCACAGCTTCTCTGGGCACCCTGTGCCAGCGCCTCAGCACCCTCACAGTAAAGAAGTTCTTCCTTATATCTAACCTACAGTGGCATCCTCATAAATGTCCAGTTTCCACAAGCACATATACCCAGAGTTCTTAATGACTGCAATGAGCTCTGCCCATTACTCAGCGCCTCAGGTGACTAAGACCTTCTCTGAATGATGAGCTCAGCTTTCAGTTCAACAAATTTAACTCAAGATTCAACATGTGAAGAGCTGAATTAGTACTAAATTATTGCTATTAATGACGCTTTGCAGGTTTTAACTCTGAAACTCAAAGCCATTCACAACCTGGATAAATGAACTAATTATCCTTTATTTGTACTGTGACCCTGCATTCCCACATACACAGGAGGTCTCACTGCTGTTCTCAACACTGTACTGTTACGGGAAAGGAAAATATCCACAAGCCAAGGCAATAACAGTGCCATGCAAAACATACCTTCCCCCCCTTCTTTGTACACTGCCTGAGTCAGCACCCGCCAAACATTACTCGGCCTTTTTTAATTCCTGGGGAAAAGTGATCAACCTTCAACCTAAAGACTCCCCCCAAGGCTCTCTTCTATCTACCTTCCCAATGACCAACCCCAATGACCTGACAGACTCCAGGTCTCTCACCCCCCAGCAGCTCTCTTGCCAAGCTGAGTGCTGTATTTATAGTAGGAAAGGGCTTTGCTCAGTTCACATTTGGGAAAGGTTCTTATTTTATCAAAACCAGCTTGCAGGCACAGGCTGCTCTGGCACTCTTCAGACCAACACTCTGCAGACAATCCCATGCTTGGAAGCCTTCCTTGGTCATGTAAGGGGACTGAAATACACACAGCTGAATCTCAGAAGAGCAGGGAAAGTGCTCAGCCTCCTGCAACTTTAAAAACCACAGAATTCTGCCATCAAACAGTTTGTTTAAAGAAGAATGGCAAGAAATCCACAAACGTTGAAAACGGCTGCTTGAACTGCTGAGCTGAAACATCTGCAAGGGGTAGTTTCTCTTTGAAAGCATCGCTGCTGTGCTGCTCACCCAATCAAGGGTTACACAAACCAGTCCAGTCATGTCCAGGGTCTACAAGAACCCAAAGCACCCACAGATCAGAAAGCTTTATAAAAGCTTCGCTATGTGCATCTGATTATTCCCCTATGTTTGACATACCACGTTCTGAATAAAGCAGAAAGATAAGAGCAGCCAAGCATTCAGAAACACATGAACCTCCAAGAGATGAACACCTACCAGAGGTAGCAGGTGAACATCATCAGGACAGTTAGCCAAGACCTTGCCTGTAACCTCCCCTGCTTTCAGTTCTTAATTCTTCAGTCTTATCTCAACACCAGAACAAGCAGCAAAACAGAGCAGCAAAAATATCTCATTAGGTTCCATTGCCTTTTGTCTTGAGTACTACATGCAAAGAAGCATGAAGTTACAGTCTGCATTTTGCTTTTTCAACACATAGGCATCAATTTCTCACATGGTTCTAAAGAGGGGAACTGCATTCCGTTATCCCTTTACACTCAATTGGTCTGTGTAACTGCCCAAGCAGCAGCAGGTCCTTCAGGACAGGGAAATGACTTTAAACACTTGCAGTGAGTAATCACAGCTTTTCCTACTCCTCCATCCTGGAGAAACACAGCTGGGCTGGCAGCTGCCTTAGAACACTTCATGAACTAAGATCATGAAGTTCTGAGACCATGAGACTCAGATTGGCTACAGGTTTCAGATGCGTCTGCCTGCACCATGTCCTTGGTGAGCTCCTCCTCAAAAGAGGACTAAACTAAACCATAGGTAAACAGGTTTTATCATACAAAAGCTGGAAATAAGACTTTTAAATAAGGAAAAGCAACTTGGGAAGATGGAGAACTTCAAGAAGAGTTTCTATACAGCCCTGCCCACCACATCCTTGCAGTTGGATCTGTCCTGCTGGTCTTCTTTCCATCTGCTCTTGCCATGTCCCACAGCCTCTTAAACCTCTCGTGCCTTGAGCAAGCCCAGCAGCATCCCATGAGAAGGAATGATCTCACCTTCCTTCCACAGCACTGCACCTCCCTCCACTGTACAGATGAACCCTGATATTCATAACCATCAGTGATCCAGTTACATCATGGGCTATATCAGGACAAAGCATATGAGCAAAGGCACTCTCCTTCCAGCAACAAACAGGGAAGAACTGGAAAATCTTTTTTAAATGCAGAGTCTGGCTCTCACTTATGTCCCATTTCTTAAGGCTTTTCTCAGTTCTTACAAGCACTCTCACCATTGGTCTGACTTGTGTGCTCACTTCTAAATTATGCAGAAAAAGCAAAACTTTTCCAAAAGTAAAATTTGGAATCCAAACTGGGGGTGGGGAGTGCTTAATTCCCAGAATCAGTGACACGGACCTTCTCTAGGGAAAATCCATGGTCAGTGCACAGATTTCATGGGATTCATGCACCCAAAGACATGTTATTTTTTGAAAATCGAGGTTAGGCACATTTTAATCTCAGACCTCCACCATTTCCAGCGTGCAGAATGTTCCAAATAATTTCACATCCCATCCATCATCTATCTAGGATTCAACAGATGGCAGTCGATACTGAAGAGAATTGAAAATCAGCTGCTACATTTGGGAAAAGCCACCAAACAGGAACCAGATTAACATCTTCCTTGAGAAGAGACCTGTCTCCTCACAAGCAATGTTTTCACCATTAGAAAGGGTCAGAAAAGGAAGTCCCGAAAAGCCAATTCACAAATATAGTCTCAGAGTCATCTTCCTGCCATTTACTTCGTGGAATATGGATCGAGTATTAGGCAGTCAGGTCTGAGTCCGTCTATTGGAACATCAGGTTTCTAATTGATTGCACAGTACTTGGACTCTATTAAAGGGCCTCTATAAATTACACTTCTGTATAGGACAGGCTGCCTAGATGTGCAGCTGTTAAGAACTGGCTAATCCTAAGTGAAGCCGGTAAAAACGTTTGCCTTCTCAGATTTTCCACCAAACTAATTGGAGAGACTGTGTCACTGAATCAATAAAATCAAAACTCGGTAATCTTGATGCTTGCCACAAGCCCATAAAATAGTCTGCTAACAGGGAGAGCTTATTATTCCAGACGTTTGGCCCATATTGAACAGCAGCTCAGAATAAGACATTGTGTCATGCCTGTGAATCCATGATGCAGAAGGACAGCCCAGGTGACCATGGACTTGTTTCAAGACTTCACACAGATCCTTTTACATCACTGTTTTCAAACCCCTGACAACAGAAAGTGTTGCCTTTTATTAAACTGTAAAAAATGCTTACTCTTAGGAAAGCGAGGGCATATATAGCCTTGGAAATGCACACACACGTGGTACCTGCATGCATCTATCCTACGAGTGTGTCATTTTCCCTATTCTGAGATAATCTCTGACCCTCAACCTTCTCTTCACTTCTTTGCTGCCAGCAGCTTTACCATTTTTCTCCATCCCACACCCTCATCTTTGCTATGAGAGCTCGCATCTTCCAGCCTCACCCTCTCCTGCTTGGATAATGCTTTCCCTTCTACCCATTTCTGCCTCTCTCCATCCCTATTCAGCTGCCTAAATTGTCTGCCTGATGAAATCACACCCTTCCTTTCCACTGGCTTCCCCTCATCTGTGCGATCAAGGCACTGTGAAATACTCTTTCTGTCCTTTCATCTGCTCCTAGATGTCACGTCTTCTATCTCTTATGCACAGCTCTGCTCTGCCAACAACCCTGGACCTATACAACACCCACTGGCAGTTTTTGGTCCAAATGCTGTTTGTCCATTTTGTTTTGTAACTTTCTGGTATAAAACACATGCCAACACAGGTTACATCCTCAGGCTCTGCCCACCTGGGATGACAGCATCATCTTCCCCATGTCTCAGCCCACATACACTTTTTTGCCCTAGCCATGTACCCAAGGCACCTGTGCAAGGGAGCAGAGACATTTTCTTGCTTGATATTGTTTATTAAATATGTCTTTTTCATGATTTGAACTAGCAATTGGAATTCCTGTCTTTGTGTAATACAGAGAAGATGAAAGTCATGGTGAGTGGAATGAGAGGCTGGGAAAATATCACTGGGGATGCTGGGCTCAGGAACAGCAACATCCTCCCCTCAAGGACCACAGTCAGCCGTTGACCCACCATAACCATATCACACTGGGGAAGCCCATGGGCTGCCTGGATGCTCACAGGGATCTTCACTTGGGAGGAAAGAAATCCCTCCAGAAAGCTGAGTATCCCACATGAGGTCAGATGGGAAGGAATCTTTAACAATTGTCTGTGGGAACTTAGCATTGAGCTGTATCATGAGTGCTGCCAGCAGGACATGGCAAGAAGGAAAGCAAGCAAAAATAAGGAAGAAAACCAAACGACAAGCTAGCCCTCTGTGTTTGTCAGATTTCCTGGGAAAACAGGAATTAGCTGCAGAATGAGCCCAATTTGTCAAGTGAAGTGATGAGATGTTCAGGACAGGAAACATTAACAATTCCCACTGAGGAATATTAAGACATTTTAAAGGCATAATAAAATCAAGCTTAGCAGTAGGTGAGTTTGTACATCCCCCCTCGCAAAGAAGGAAACTGAAGAGTACAGAGGATGACTTATCCAAGAGTCACTGTGAGTCATGAGCCCACCATCCCCAAGTCACTTCTCTGCTCTCACCAGCACACTGGCTGTGCCTGGGATATGTTCAAGAGGCCAGGGAACAGAATGTTCAGGAACTGCTCAGCACAAACACAGCTGGTATTAAAGGAAAGCTCTCAGCTGTAGGCACAAGGGGACATCCTGCAGTTTGAAGCCAAGGTGGAAGTGGTGCAGGAATGGACACTCATCTCCACCCCCAAAGCACAAAGAGGACAGGGGTCCATGTGTTGCAAATATTAGGGTTAGGATGATAACTGAGAGTGGGTCCATGCTTAGTTGACAGAAACATGCAGGATTTAATGGTGTTATTTGTACCCACATACATAGGGAGAAAATAAACGAGGTAGCCAAGAGCAGACTGAATATGAAAGATGCTGATCTGTATTGCACAGACCTTTGAGAACTGTTCAGGGAAGGCAGCAACTCACAGGTTGCATGTACTGTCATACAGGCAAGGAAACAATAAAGTGCTTCAAGCTCTGAGCTCTGTCATAAAGAGAGAACATTTGGCATCTTGCAAGATGCTTCAGCAGTGCATTACAACCAGAATTGGTTGTGTTGTGAAGCGTTGCAACCAGAAGCTGCTCCCAACAGAAATTAATAACCTGTTTTAAAGTTAATAACCCGAGGTTACTTCTATATTATACAAGGTTACTTACAACAGGAGCTCTTGGCAAGCAGCTCCATCTGCTGAGTGGCAGGTTCGGGAACTGGCACTGTTACAGAGCCGGCCCACACTTCCCTCCAAAAGGAAATCTGTCTGTCAGCTCCCCCAGACACACCGGCTCTTATCTAACACAGCTGAAAGCAAGCGCATAGGATGAGGTGACCAAAGTTGAAGTCAAGCTAATTACACCTTTGCTTTGCTGCTCTTTGCACTGAACGTACCTAAAGCATCGCCCTTTCCTCCTCTTCTGTCTGCTGTGTCCTGTCATCTACCTTGCTGCTCCCAATCCAAAAGATTTCCTGAAAAGACCACTGAAAAGATCTGATTTTTCAGCTTGGCTGCTCCCCGAGTTACCAGCGAAAGAGACTGGGCTTTAATTACACCCTAAATTAAAAGGAAAAAGTAATAACCCAGCTTTCTGTCAAGACATGGGGAGAAAAAAGCATTTGCTTGAAGTCAAATTGAACTGTTTTTAATCTTAGCTTTTAAGCATGCAACAATGCAATGATTTTTCAAAGCGAAAAGCACATATTCCTTTCATTTTGAGACTATCTTTTCTCGAGTTGTTATTTTCCTCTGCTGCTATTCCTGAGTGGATCATTCACGCAGCCTTTCTCGCTGCCTGAAAACCTGTCTCCTCAAACAATTTCTCTTCTTAACTTGTCAGCCTTGGTAAAATTCACAAATCCATCCCTTCCTCAAATTGCCACCCTGTGTCTTGTCTCCTTTGGATTGTTGGCTTTTTAAGCAGAAAATGTGCTTTGCTTGTGCTATGATAAAAAAAAGAGTGTAAACGTATGGTGCTCAAAAGAGACCTTATGTTCTTCTAATGGGCATGAGAAATGAGGCTTGTCCTTCCCCCCATATGGAGCACAGTGCCTGGATGCAGCCCAGTACCGCAAGGGTGGATTCTGGTGAGGATCACAACCCTTTGGGCTATACCCAAACCCCATGAGTATGGACCAGCAGAAAGGCAACCTCTGAGAGGGGAATGCAGATTGGCCACTCTGGTGGGGATTCTTGGCTTGCTGCCTGCATCTGACACTCGTCTTATTTCATACGAGCATTAAAAAAACCCTTCCTTTTCTCCAGCATCCCCAGCACAAGCTGGTTAATTGTTCTCAGATCTGCAGTCTCCAAGCCAGTGGCATGAAAGCTCTCCTCTCCATTTGCTGTAAAGCCCTATCCAAACCAACAAATTCCACATATAGGAAACATGATTTCTTTAAAGATCCTTTACAGAGGCAGGATAAACACCTCCACCAGCTGATGCTTGAGACTTGAAAATCACGTTTCAGGCAGCAGCTTGGCACAGGCAGAACCAGCTTCTCAGAAGGGCTGTGCAGCCACAGAGCTGCCCAAATGGAGCACAGCAGTGCCTGCTCAGCACTTCTCAAAGCAGGGGAAATCCAACCAGACCCCACTAGATGCTCAAATTAGTGCTGAGTGGTCAGTCTGGCACCACTAACCCCAATGGAACAGTTTTAACACCAATTCCTCCCATTAGTGCAAAGCCACCTTAGGAAAATCCCTTTCTCTCAAAAATGCAAATTACAGGAAATCTTTACTTGTATCCAGTACGGAATGAAATATTACTATTTAATACTACTGCCTTTCCTGCTAATGTTCGAGCTCAAGTGAGTGTCTTTGGGATAAATGACTCCTTTCAAAATAAACATGGTGAATTCTTAGAACTCAGCTAAGCAGGAAAGGAAATCCCCTGAACGAACCGGGTCTGATGCAGGGGTTTGGAGTTACACGCTGAGAAACTTTGCTTGTTTAACGGAGAGGCTTTCTCCAGGGTAATAAAACTCTCACATTGCTGTGCCAGGGATTTTCCATGAGGTGCATTCAGCGGGTGGTGGGAGCTGCAGTTTCTGTGGCCGGTCATAGAAATGGAGTGAGATCACCCTAGAGAAGCTGACCACAGATCCCAGTGAGTCCACAACAGCAAGAACTGGGAGGCGAGCTGGGGGAAGGGAGGTTTGCATACAGCTAAAGGGCCCCCCAAAGGTTCTTTTCCCTTATGCATCCAGCAATCAGCAGTCACGCCCCAGTCTGATAAAACAGTCCCGAGCCTTCTCCGTTTGCCTTCAACCCAGGGGAAAGTCTCTCGCTGGACAGGCTAAGTGAGGCAGTTGTACTGCTCCATCCTCTTCCTGCCTTAAAGTCCATAAGCAGCCCCACAGCACGGAGGCAAAGGGCAATGCAACACCGCTCAGGCTCTCTAGGGGATGCAATGGTCAAACTTCATACAATCCCACAGTTATTTGTACTGTGGTACCATAGAACCATAGAATATAAGGTTGGAGGAACCTAAAGTATCATGTTGTCCACCTATTCTTTGCAAAGCACAACCTAGACTAGATCTCCCAGCACCCTGCCCAGCTGAATCTTAACAGTGTTCAGTGCTGGGCAGTCCAACATTTCCCTGGGGGGATCACTCCAATGGCCCTTTGTTCTCACTGCAGCAGGCTGGGTCACAACAGCACTATGAGCATCTCTCTTGAAGTTAAAATTCCGACACACTACATTACATCACATGAGTTCTTCTTGCTTGTGTGTGGATTTATACACATGGGATGGTGTGAAAGGGAAGTATTTTTTAAGGTGTGAATGCAAGGATACTTAGGTCTTGCAGCAGTGTTTTTTCCCTAAAAGGGAAGATAATGGAACAGTTTTCCAAAAGACAGCTTTCTTTTGGATGTAGTTTCCATTTTACATGACACTGGTGCGGAGATGTTGGTTAAGGTTAGCGGTCTTCAACCTTCCACACCTTGGTACTGCTTTCCCTACTAGTTGCAACCAACTAGTGCAGTAAGACAACTGATGGGCCCCATAAGAGCACAGCAAGTTTGGCTGTGTAATAGAAGAACATATATTGACTGTAGCTACCCCTCTACTATCAGATTTCATCACAGTAATGCTAATGCACAGTAAACAGCCAACATTTCTCTGACAAGACCATGATACCATCACAGACCTCACTCTTAAATCAGGTCAATACCAATCTACAGTTTCATGATGTAAGATTCCAGAATGGGCCTGGTGCCTCCGAAGTACCAGAGTAGATTGATGAAGGTGACACAGGGCCACCTAGGCATCACAGCTCTCCTCCTGAAGCAGTAGCCAGCTTGACCTTCAAAGATCATTTTCACTGCTCAAAACCACCACAACATCCCTCAGGACAAGTCCAATGGATAACACTATTAGCTCCTTCGGGAGTACAAATGCTGACCTGGATGCTTAATGGCATGGTTCTCCCAAGCACAACCTAATGAGACTGTGCAGCATCCAGCCTGTGAGGGGAATGACTCCCACCTCCTTTGCAATCAAGTGCAAGGGATGCTCATGGGGCAGGGTTGAACGCTGGCTGCAATGGAGGTGTATCCAATCCTATGGAATTTCAAGACTACAGGTATAAAGACACTGCTGAAATGACATATGGAATGATCTTTACGTTTGCCCTCTAAGAGCTCCAAGCAATGTAGCAAGGCAGCTATGGGACTGAGGAAGCAAGAACACTGTGCAGAGGGAAAAGCAAGTGTTGAAAATGGCAGTGAGAAAGGAAAGAGCTCAGAAGACAAACTGAGGGGAAGAAGGAGCTAAAGGCCTGCAGCAAGTTCACCTTTAGTGGAAACACTTGAATTACTTTATAATCTCCCTCCTTGGTTGAGGCAACAAACCTGGGACGGCTCCAAAAGATTTGAAACCGACTGAATCCCACTGGAAGGATGGGTAGAGCCAGCAGCAGATCATGTGAAACCAATAAATAAGGGGAAAAAATGAGACAAGTAGGAAATTTTTTATGGGGGGGAAAAAAAAAGACAGTGAAATCACATCTTGAGAATGGATGTGCTTTTTGAGCAGCTTTTCCAAGAGAGGGCCGGGAGGGGTCAGATCCATTTACCATCTTGTACAAAGCACCAGGCACCCTGTGGGTTCATCTGCAAGAATGTTCCTTTACTGCAAGAAAACATCCTAGCAGCCACAAAGTGCTGAGGCTGAACAAGCCGACATCAGGATCCTTGTGGGAATTAGGCATGGACCACCAGGTATGCACCCAGCACCTCCAGGGAGCCGCCTGTGCCTGTCCTGCCTCACCTCTTAGCAGTGCATGTGCCATGTAATGTAGCTATAAAATGTGTTTCTGCAACCTGGTGTGTTACATTAGTGCCTGTGCTTGGCATTAAACAGCTACTATATTCTGTCTCACATCCAGAAGGATGGTGGCCTTAAGCCGGTGCTACAGGAGCTTTAAAATAAAACACAAGCATACGTTCAGGATGACTAATGCGTTCCCTGATGCTTGCACAGAACGTGTTGGAAAAGTTGCTTTATTTTGTCTCTGTCGTTTAGCAAATGTGACTCCGCATCCGCTGGGCTGGGCTGAGGGATGCAGACCGGCTCACAAGGATGTGGAGACAGGGCTTGTCTCAGTGGGGACAGCTGGGGAGCAGTTAGCACTGAGCACCATTGCGTCTCTACCCAAAACCCCTGCTCTGCAAGGGGCAGGGTGATTTGCATTCATGTTAACACTGAGCCACTTTAATTACATCTAAGAAAGAGGCCATGAGTCCCCTGAAATGACAGCAGTTCCAGGACAGCCCAGTGAAGGGGAACAGAGGCTTCTCATGGGCTTCAAGGGAATAAAACCCAGTTCTCAATTAGTCCCATAGGTCTTATTTGCTATAGAAGGGTGATGGCAACACATCAAACCTTTTTCTCATCTTCTTGCTTCCCTGCCATCCCTGGCTCCCTCCCCAAATCACTTCAACCATAACCATTAAAGGTTGCCATTAGTTTGGCTCTTTGCATTCACAACTCACTGCTGACAAGCATCTAAACCTGAGCTGGACACACAGTGCCTGCGTCTGGGTGAGAGGTGAGTTCTGAACAAACAAGCAGGTTTCCTTTCCCAAAGCACAGTTTCACTCTTTTGGTTAGCTAGTTTGATCATCTACTAATGAAATACTTGGAAATAAAAGCAAACATCCACCGGTAACTACAGAAAACCACAACCACTGACTAATTAAAGCCTTTTTTCAGCACACAAACCCAAGACCACCCAATGGCAAGAGCAGAACTGATGAATCCTGGCAGGGATTTCGTTCAGCTCTTTGCCCCTTCTGCAACACACAGGAAGGATGAACTTTAATTGTACCCTACAGACACACTACTTATGAGCTGGGGTTTAATGTTTGAGAAGATAAACAGCAGTATTAGAACAATGCTGAATTACTGAAGAGTACTCGGAATTACCTGGAGCAGAGAATTCAGATACACATCAAATTTGGAGCTTGCATCTATTCTGGTTTGAGCTACTTTGGTTGGGTGGGATTAAAAACCACATGAATATAATCCTTCTTTCCTCCCCCAACCAAGACCCGGGTATCAGAAAAGACCTCCCCAAATCCTCCTTGTAATAGTAACAGCCATGGGGAACATCATTTTCAGAAGGCTCCGGAAAGATTGAGAAGATTTGGAGAACACCTCTGCCACATCAGAGACAACTAGAAGATAGAGTTGTGTTCTTCAGCCATCTTTGCCCAACCACCCACTCAGAAAAGAGACTGAGGTGCTTGCTAAGTTAAAGACAACCCAAAAATAAAAGGGAACTAATGCAGTCTGAAGTATCTCCAGATCTCAAGGGTCAGGTTTTTGCAGTGGCTGTAGAAAGTAAGCTGAAATCCACCACTTGTGCTCACCTCCACATGGCACCTTCACTGCCTTGCCATCATTGTTATCAGTACCTCCTATCCAACTGTGACACAAAAAGAGAAATGAAAGGAGACACTTACCCTCCTTCAAAGATCTTGATCCGGACTGGCTCTCCTCTTTTGGTTACAAGAGCCTCTTCTTCTGATTTCCCTCTTTTATCCTCCTCCTTCTCAGCTCTAGTTACATCTTTTCGACCTTCATTAGAAAGGAGCGAAGGCAAATGAACCTATCTCCCCAAAAGAGCAAAACAATCAATGATTACATACAAAATCACTCGAAGACAGACACAGACCAAACAATCTCAGAAAGAGCCAGCAACCTACCGCACATGCTGCTCCTGACAGCTAAGTGCAGTAATTAAGACACCCTCTTAACATCCAGGGCATCTGCTTCTGGATTTTGAGCCCTGCTGGTTATATTTACTGTGACTGCTTACGGGTTTTTAAATCACCCCTGGTATATGGTGGTTCAATATTATCCAGCCAACTGGAAAGCTGCGGCATAAAGGGTCTTGGCTGGGTCACTCCGAGCATGAGGTGGAGCCATGGGCCTCTGTTCCCAAATCCACTTCTCTGTCCTTGGATAATCCTCTCTCTAATATCTATATCTACTAAGGTCTAGAGAGAAGGCATCTGTAGAACTCATATATTTAACCTCAACCTTGGGGTTTTCCCCACATATACACACATTCACACAATTCTGGACTTTAGCCATCTAAACGTGTTATAAATCACTTGACAGTCAAAGCTCTCGGCTGATTTCCTTTCCCTGAAACCCTGTTGCCAAGGGTGCAGTACAGAGAAAGCCACAAAACCAAAGGGAGAAAATAATCCTCAACCTCCCCAGATGCTCCCAGGGTAAAATCTGCTTTTCCACTGTTTAAATTGCCACCCCTTGTTTAGACCAAGGTTTAAGTCATGCACTGACATCTCATCTGTCATGTTTCATGTTATTTGTCACAGTGTATGGACATATATACAGCTGCTTTTCTAGCTCTGTAAGATGCAAAGGGGAGCTCTTCCGTGCCTGGAGTGAAACTTGGATGTTGCCCTCCTTCAACATCAAAGTACAAATAACAGGGTTATCCAAAGCTCCAAAAGAGGAAAGCAGATTGCTTTTCACCCAGGTTACTCTTTATACATGTGCAAGAATACCTTTCAAGTGCAATTAAATTACTCATATCCTCCCTTTATATATAATTCATGGAAACAGTCTGAAGGCATTTGAGAGACCAAGGTTATTAGAGGGATTTTGGTCTGAACATAGCCAACGAACTGGCAGAAGTCTAAAGGAGAGCTGGTCACCCTTGCCTCTACAGTTGCTGGAAAGACCAGCAGCTCTGAAGAGTGATTCACCTACCCCACCTTAGACACTTATCTGAAGAGGGGAATGAATCACCCAAGAGGTGCCTCTTTGTCTCTCATGGTTATAGGAGAAGCCAAAGAGTGCCTAGCTCAAACTGACATGCAAAGTTCAGTGGGACATAAGCCAGGCTCCCCAGCAGCATCCTGCGGTTCACACCATCATTCTCAGCAGGAGGAGGAGGGATGGACTCACTTAAGTGTAGCTTTGCAAAACTGAGGTTATATATGTCAAATTTGCTCAGCAATTTTGGGAGCTCACCTTAGAGCATTAAAAGCACTCATGACTACTCTTTGCCCTTGAGTCCAGCTTGCACAGATTAGCCCACACCCACACCATCAGACCCACATACCCTTCCTAGATTCCTCCTGAGAATGGTCCCTGTCTTATTTCCCTAAAAGTGCCCCTGGAATTGCTTGGGGAAAGAATATCAGCCCGGGACAGAACAGTGCCAGGAACCATTTTAACAATTTAACAGCAGTAACAGTCTCAAGCTGGTATCTCTGGGCATGGAGACGTCTGTGCTTGGAGAAAATCAGGGGCAGGTGACACGCTGAGCACCTTCAAAGATTCAACTTTGGCCATTGTGACTTCACCTCCTGATATGAGCTACATGCTGGTAACAATGCTAGTGAAGACCTTCCCAATTCAGCTCCTGATTTACTGAGGAATACAAAACAATTGACTTTCTAGATGTAGCATGAGGTTTATTTATTGCAACTTTTGAAAGCACAAAACATAGACAGATGAAAGGCACCAGAGAGAGCCCAAATCATACAGTCACTACTATCCCCCTTTACAATCTTGTGTAATTTACAAAGTGTGCAAGCCCGATACAGTGCAATTATCCATCCCTACATGCACGCTGGAGCCTACAGTCACTTCAGAATTGATCTGCTCAATAAATGCCACTGGTAATTTAAAAACCAAGCCAAGTACGTAGACAGTATACACAGTACTACTGTTTGCTGGTAGCTTGCTGCATGCATAATTATACAAAATATTAGAGCTGGTTTACATTTTCTGTTGTGTCAACTGACAACTTATAGTTACATAAAGAAGAAAATACGTAAGAGAAATAGCTAAGAGCGGAGTTAACTGAAGGTTAAACTTTCAACCTTGGATTCATACTACTTCTACACAGCTCCTGTTAATCGCACCTTCCTGAGTAACTGGCACCGGCAACGCACCTTGCTAACCTCTGCCAGTCGTGTACTTTAAAAACTAAACTGAAGATTTCACTCCCACTGATCATCTAATCAGAAGTTATTTCTCTGCTTGGCATGAGGTCCATTTATCTCCATTGCAATTAACATCATTTCTGGAAGTCTCACTCCTTTAAGCAGCAGGTATTAATATTTCCATTTAGCTTACACCACTTCCTAGGTAAATTTGGCAGGACAAACTCTTTTGCAGATTGTACCACGAAAACCTTAACTTTCACCACCAGACAGCTTATAGAGTTTTGTCTAAAAGGTTTCTGAGTCTTTTGAGCAAATGCATGCAGTGACCTATGTATTTTGATGACTAAGGGCTGAACCATTCCTGTCTAGAGCTTAACCTTTAACTTCAGGGTATGAGGGTCTTGTACCTGTGAAGCACACGCTTGGTGTGCACTTTAGCACCATGTCAAAGAGCAAAGCTCAGAGGAGCACAGGCACTTCTATTAGAGAATGCAATCAAGGATGGTACGACAACATTCAGATATAGTCCTTTGAAGAAGAGTGCATAATATCAAGCACTAGTGTGGTTGTTGCCCCTGTGTCCCTAGAAATTCTGTCTTTTGGATTTCTGCAGAAGAATGATGGAAATGCTGAATAGAAATAAAGATTTATTGAGTCAAAGTGACTCTACTGTGTATTTTAAGATGCACTTATAAGCAGCAGCTGCAGCAGCAATTATGATAAATTTAATATTTAGCATTCATTTCATAATACAGAAATAAAATGAATAATCCATCTATATAAACTGACTTGAGATGAATATCAAACTGCAAAATCTTTAGAGCAATTCTGTTTGCTAATCTGCATGAACATGATCTGGATTAAAGGGATCTGTACGGTTCAGCGTTAACCAAGAGGGGAAAGGTCTGCCTCAAAATGAGATAGATAACACTAGGCAGCTACCAGAAGTGTCGTAAAGACTTCTGTGCCTTTATGGCCAATGTGAGCTCTGCCCCTGCGTAGCTGTTTGCCTTGCTTCCCTTAACTCTAAAGACCAGGTCTAAAATATCCTTAGATACCCACAAAAGCAGGCAGACAGCTAAGGACATTAACTTTAATGGACCAAATGACATGCGTGTTTTAACTAGACTCCATGTCTAAACTACTGAAGCACTTTCATGAATGTCACTGCATGCTTTTATGCTTCTTTGGGGGCCTAAATACACTTGCAAATCTCCCTTTAATATTTTTAACTGCTTTCAAGCATGCCTCTCCATGTTCATTAATGTGAGATCAGTAGATGCACAACCAGACAGAATCCCATTTCCCCAAGGTAATCCTTTTTCATTTATAACATGCAAAATGTAGGGAATTATAACAGCAGTTAGGAAAAGAAAAAGGAATAAAAAAAGAAGTTGTAAAGCTATTTGAAATATCAAGACAAATGCAAATCAAGTCTAATCCTTTGTGCTTGAGCAGTGAGAGTTCATGGTGCAGTGGTGATTCCTACATGCTCGTTTGATTACAAGGCAAGTAGAAACTGGAGAACAGAAATATGGCACATTGCCTTGGAGCAGGCTTGCCTTTTATGTTATATAGAACAGTGGGGTTTAGCTTCTTCATTCTAAAAGTTTCATTGAGAACAAGTGCTTACCAAACTGAGAGAGGGATGAATAAACTCCTATTAAACTAAGAATAGCAATTCCCCGTCCCTCGTCCCCCTCTTCCCATGAATCCAAATGGATGAGGAGAAATATATAGGATTGCATTACCTCGGTCATTTTTGGCTTCCTGGAGCTGGACGGGACAAGCCTGCCTGCCTCTGGACGTGGAGCAGTAGCCATGGTGTAGGTTTCCTTGCTCACCTTCTGCTTGGACCTCAGGAGGGATAGGGCTGCTTTAGTGGATATACCTGGAAGGTTAGGATTATACAAGCTAATACACCAGCTGGCATACACTGAAGACCTTCGATCAGCTTGCTGGATATGATTTGGCTTTATGTAGTTCAAATAGCACCAACTGACATTAGTGGTTGTGTGGAGACTGGGGAACTGAAGTACCTTCTTCGTATCTGTACCTTCTCGAGACTTCATTGTACTATGAGTGACCTCAGGCAGAGGTGCAGTGCTTGGAGGGTTTGGTGGAGACTGCTCCACCACTTCTTTGGAGTCTTCTTTCTTCACGGGTTGCAAAGGTGCCTTGCTGAGGAACTGCTTTCCAGCTGGCTGCTTATACTCTTCCAGCGCCTCAAAACTTGGAGAACCTGAATGGGACACAGCTTGCTGTGAAGTACTTGGGATTTCCTTTGGCTCTGACTGCTCTGAGGACAAACTAGGTGGTGTTTCAACCTCAACCCTCCCTTGGCTTTCTGCAAGCAAATGAGACTTATCCTGCTTTTTCCCTTCCTCTATTGCACTGGGTGGATTTACCACTTCCAACTTCTCTTCTGCTTCAGATGCTTCCTCCTCTTTCACTCTTTTCTGCTGTTGTGTTTCCATGGTCAGCTCCAAGCTACCAGCTGGAGAGAGCATTCTTTTGCTTCCACCAACTGTTGATGTGCCTCCTTCCAGTCCAAGGACACTGTCTGATGGGGAGGTGAGTGGCATATACCCTTTCCGTTCTGGTAAGGGTAAAGGCACTCTCAGATATGGGCTCTGGAAAATGCTTCTTTGATCCTCTGTGATCATCTGTGCCAGATCAAAGCCTAGTCCATGAACATCAGCACTACAGACCAGGGTACCCTTGGGTTGGTGATCATCAAATTTTGGTAGTACGATAGAAGAGGAACTGCACTGGGACTGAGTGACCAGAATCTGGGACAGTGTTGTGTACATCGCACTCCCATAGGATGGCATATTTGTCTGTATGCGAACAGGGACAACAAGTGACACCACTGGGTCTGACCGTGTAGGAACAACGAGCTGAGATGCGGATACAGTCACTGAAGGACTTGTTGTGCGGGTCAGAGGATGCAACCTACTGTCTGAGTCATATTCCGTGCATGGGGAAAGAGTGGAGGCTCCTGCTGTTGAAAACAAACTGGATTTGATCTGCGGTAAATGCCCACCAGCTTCACCTGGCAATTGGAGAGCAAACTGGGACTGAAGAGGCAGAAAAAAGGCTGAAGGTATTGGTGAGGAGACAGGATAATGAACCGGCAGGAATGAAGGATGCTGCCTGAATGGCACCTCAGCTGGGTGAGACATCAGCGGAGGAGCTATATGAAGCGGGCCTGGGTGGATGAGCGTTTGCGGGAGAGGCAGTGGTGGGGTCTGAAATATGGAAGGAGAAATCTGAGGCATGGTGAACTGAGCAGAGAGGATGTCAGACATCGTGTGTGCGGCAAAGAGCTCTGCAGACTGCCCTGGCTGTGGCAGGAGGTGCTGGTAGGGAAAGATAGAAACCTGTGGGGACATGAACTGCTTTTCATGCAGCGTCAGCTGTGGTACGGGATGAAACACTTGCAGAGCTTCTGTGTATGGCTGCGTGTATGCTGGCTGAGGGCTGTCTTTTGGCTGACTCTTTTCACTTGGGTAAGTACCGTGAGAGGGCAAAGGGGATGAAGATGTCGGCTGCTGAGGCAAACTTGTTGAAGGAGATTTACTTGTAGAAGGAATTGGATCTTCTGTCTCTGGCCGGCCTGTTGGGGCTGAGTCTGGCTCATGCTCTGGGTGCCTAGTGAGGGATGCTTGCCTAACTAGAAAGCATTTCCTTCGCTCCTGTGGAGCTGAGGAGGATGAGGAGCCAGGGGTTGAGGCAGGAGTGGACGACAAGCTCCCGTAGTCAAATGATTTACTGCGGGTCTCTGACATCTGGGAAGGATGGGACACATTTGGTGTCTGCTCAGAAGCAGATCTCCGCATTTCCCTGGAATGGTGATGGTGGCTTGGTACCATCAACATATGTGAGCCAACACCAGGAGGCTTTGGATGGGATTCAGAGGGCTGGCTCGTTGACTCTGGCTTGCTGTGATCTTCACGATCAAACGAGACAGAGTGGCTGGAGCCGTGGGATACACTGCTTTCCTGACTTGGGCTTCGGGTAAGGGAGACAGATTCAAAACTGGACTCTCCGGAGGACTGAGCCATCTCTGCCAGCCTCAGCCTCTTCTTTTTTGGTGGAAGTTTCTCTGCTGGGAGCTGAGAAAGGGTCTGGCTCCTCTGTGGCCACTGAAATTCCTCTGTTTTCTCTGGCTCTTTCGGAGGAGGCTCTGGTTCGGTTTCTGGTCTGTCGGGCTCTTCTGTGACCAGAATCTCTGGGACCTGGATGTTGGGCTGGCGTACCAGCCTGGGCTGCAGGGAATGAGGCGGTCGGCTGTGCTGGGGTGTCGGCTGAGACGAGTACTGTGGCAAGGGTTTGTCTTCTTCCAAGCTGCTCACTTGCTCGATAGAGTCAGACTTCTCAAAGGAGCTTGTGTGCTGGATAACAGAGATCTCCTTTGAGGTTGTTCTTCTCTCTTTGCCCTCTGCACTTGAAGCCGATTTGGTATTCCTGGAATGGAAGCTGGCACTGACATCGGAAGGTGCGGATTTACCCGGATCTGCTGGTGACTGAATGGATTCACGGGTTAGGTTTAACGCGACATCAGATGATGCTGGGTTTGCAAACTGAGTCCCTGGTGCAGTACTGGAGGAGGGAGTCTCAGACAGCTCAAAAGCTGGAGGCTCCTCGTCATCACCGAGACTCTTCTCCTTTCGCCTCTTTCGGAGCGGGGTGAGCTCCAAACTGCTCCCTAGCTTGTAATGCATCATCTGGGGCCAAGTGTCAGGATCTGCAACGCTTTTCTCAGTCTCTGAAGAGGTATGGGAAGTGGAAGAACGAGGCTTTGAGAGCTGCAGTTCTGAACAGTAGTATTTCTTATGGGCTTCATAATTGTCCCTTTTCTTATACCGAGCACCACATACGTTACACTCGTACATGAACCCTTTAACTTTCGGACCCTTCCGAGACTTTTTGGTAAGATCGCTTTCCTTGGTTTCAGGCTCCTCAGGAGGTTTGGAAACAGTTTCTTTGTTTGCAGAGCTAACCTCCTCTGAGACATATTCTACCCCCAAAGGTAGCTCAATAGCTGGTTGTCGTTTTAGCATTCGGGGATGGGAAGAAAACGCTTGACTGCGGCTTAAGACTTCAGGCTCCATGATGTGATCATCAAATGAATAGCTACCTCTAAAGGTATGTGGGGAGCTTATAGTGCATGCAGCAGAAGGCATTGAGTGGCTTCTTAGGAGAGGCACTGTCTCTGTGGCACTGTGGGATTGCTGAAGTGACAACAATGATTGTTCAGGCTTAACTTTTTCACCGTGGGATGTCAAAACTTTTGCTGCATCCAACTGGCTACTGGAAGCAGACTTGATATCAAACTGAAACGGTTCTCTATATACACCAGACTTTGGAGATTCAATGCTGCTACGTCTAGATAAAGAGCTTCTTCTAGGCTTAACACTATCTATTTCACTGGTATCTACAACAGCTTCATTAATTGTAATTAGCTTAGTGATGTGTTCAATAACCTGTGTTCTAGGCACAGATAATGGTACCATACTAGGTTTCTCTTCACTAGACAGGTGGGGAAACCCCTGGGATGTGTTTCCACCTAATGCTGAAGTCCTTTGCCCAATTCTACCGCATTTCCCAAAAATGATTTCTGCATAAGATTTTGCATTAGTATTTGGTGGGCTGATCTGCTGCTCTGCACTTTCTGATCTGGAGAAGTAGCCTGATTCGGTACTCCCTTTGCTCCCGGGGCTTAGGAAAGCTTGTTCATCTATGACCTTCTTCCGTTCGCTCAAGCGGAGTGCAAGCTTCTGCTTTATAGTATGGGTATCTTCAGATTTATGGCTCAGAGGATGGTCTGACGATGGCTCCGCAAACTGGGTGCTGTCTTCAAGAGACTGAGACATACTGGAATGAGACAATGAACACCGGTCATGGCTGGAGCCTTGGCTCCCTCCACTCAGCAAACTACTGGACAAGAGAGTGTGCTTCTGCCTGGGTGAGAGCTCTATCGAATGGCCTGACATCGCACCCGTTTCCTCCTCCGAATCTGTGCTTTCTCCTTCTGTTGGCTCTTCGAAGTCCTCCCCACCAATCCTTTCCATTTCCAAGCTGGATGGATACATCTCTGCTCCGATCCCCGAGGCTAGCCCAGCTTTTATTCGATGAGCATGAGATTTCCTATGTTTATACAAATTGCTCTTAGTCTTAAAAGAAAAGCCACATGGAATGCAAGGGTATGGCCTCTCACCCGTGTGTGACCTGATGTGTTTTTGGAGCACACTTGGCTTCGCACAAGGCCTGCTGCAGTACTGGCAAATATATTTGCCTGGCTTCTGAGGTTTCTTTTCCTTCTTGTGCACTTCCTCAGCCTGTTTTAAGGGAACCTGTGAAGGGCGAGGGATATAGACCTTTTGAACAGACGGCATGTCCTCTCCAGGAATGATCGGTGAATGGGAAGGTAAGAGCTGGCCATGGTGAGAGTGAAGCCCGGATGATGGAAAGGAGCCAGAAGGACCTGGTCTTACTGGATCAACTAGCTGCCATGTGGGACCTTCAAGGACATGCTCTGGTTTCCCAGGAGACATAAATGCTGGTGACAGCGCGTGCTGCTGAAGCTGCGAAACGTGGGGAGGATGTTCAAAGGAGGAAGGCTTAGGCTGCTTCTGATGTCCAGTCTTCTCCTGAGACTCCTCTCTTGGAATCGGCAAAGAACCAGAAAAGTGCTGCTGCGATATGATATCTCGGAGAGGGGTTCCTTGCGAAGGAGCAGAGCTGCCCTGGTACGTAGCTGTGGGTGAAATACTGGCTTGGAAAGCCTCTCCTTTGGGAAGCCTCTTTCTTGGACTTTCCTCAGCCTTTTTTGTGCTCTTCTGGCTTTGTTCAGGATCCATGACCTTAAAAGGGTCTCTGAATGCTATTTTGGGAAGGTTTTGGCAGGCTTCATTTACGAATAATAAAGGTCTCTTCTGTAGATTCCCTGTTTTGCCTGCATTTGCTACGAAGCCGGAGCCGCCAGGAGATGGTTGTTGATTTAAGATTTTACTAAAGTGTCACTAGTTGCTATTTGATTCAAAAAAAAAAATGTTTCAAGGTCAATAAAGTTCACATTGGTAACACATGACAAACTACTTCAAAGAGAGAAAACTTTCCAAAACTTTTAGTCCAAATATTTTCCTTGTGAACTTGGTTAAGGCTTTAAACCTTGCCATTTTATTTCAGTTGACAGTGGCAAGCCTTCAAAGTCAAGATGCAACCCACAATGTGTCTCTTGTTTGTTATGCAAACCTTTGAAAACTTGAGACTTTAGTGCTCATCTCACAATGATCTTTTTTTTTCCTGGGCAAGGAAAATAACACTGAACGGTGTGTGTCCCCCTGTGTCTTCCTTCTGTTCCACTTTTGACTTCAAAAGTCTTGGAAAAGTATTTCCCACATTTCTGTAATTACATCCAAAAGAAAACAAACAGAAAAAATTACTTCAGCGTTTGTCTTTCAACAATGAAATGCTGCTACTTCTATAGAGGGTAACAGTCAATATTTTGCACAAAGTAAATCAGAGTCACTGATTGAATGTCTGCCATTCACGAGACATTAATTTTAATGGTAATCTAAACATAAATTGCACCAAGTCAAACCTCAGCAGCTTATACTTAGTTCAACGCACACATAACCTGGCTCTGCAACAGTAACCAAAGACAGTAACTTGAAACACAGGCACTTTTGAAATATGTATTTAAATGGCTTCAAACCTGAATTCCTTCTAATTTCCTGCAAACAAGGATGGGTTTGCAGGTTTCGTAATTATATTTCCCTCCCAAACAAGCACCAAAGTAAAGCTCACTAAATACAAAGCACTGCCTAATGCAGCACATACATTCACTGACAAATAAAATGCAAATCTTTCCTGCATAAAACCCACTCTTCAGCTTGCAACAATCTTCAGTGTCATTTACAACAATAGCAGGTAAAGAGAAAGCACACGAACTCTTGTACTGAGATGTTGCCTCTTTAATTTCCTGCCTTTTGTCACCAAACAATGGTAAACCCAACTTGTAAAGGATGCATTTCATACAGGCGGGACATCTATAAATGGGAACCCTTCTTACAATGAATTTGAATGGGAGGCTCTATTGAACCTACCTCCCTTGTCAGCAAATACAGCTATTACTGAGACACTCAGGGAGGAAATACTCTGATTCCACTGAAATAAGACAGCATCACCAAGAAGTGGAATAGAAAATGGGTGGAATACTCCTGAGGAAAATAAGGATGGTGCTTTTAAGCAAAGAAAATTGATACATGTAATTTATAGTGAGAAAAGAACTATCTTCTTTACAAAGCTATTATCTGCCTTAGGGTGCAGTGCCTTGCTATAACAGAATTGCATTGGTTTAATTATGGGAAATGGCTCAAAATCCTGCTGCATTGATCCTGTCCCATGCAGTGGAAGGGTACAAGGATGAGGATTTGGCTGAAACAAAGCAGGGAAGTGCAGGGGACTGAGATCTTAATCCCACAGTGGCCCAACTTCATCTTGAAGAGAAACAGTGAAGAGCCAGCAGAAGAGGTTGGTTATGGTCAACACAAAGTACTCCAAGGATTGACCACTCCTTGCTCATTCCTAAACCCTGTGGGCTCTCCATATTCAATGAGAAAAGAGAGATATGGACTGTAATTTAACAGAGGGCCTACAAGGACGCCAGTGGGGGATTCTTCATGAGGGACTATAGTAACAGGACAACGGGTGAGGGGTTCAAACTGAAACAGGGGAGATTTAGGTTGGATATAGGGAAGAAGTTCTTCCTTATGAGGCTGTTGAGGCACTGGCATAGGGTGCCCAGAGAAGCTGTGGCTGCCCCATCCCTGCAGTGTTCAAGGCCAGGTTGGACACAGGGGCTTGGAGCAACTGCTCCAGAGGAAGGTGTCCCTGCCTGTGGCAGGGGGTTGGAACTGCAACCTTCCAACACAAACCAGTCTGGGTTTCTATGATTTGTTATCATTCCAAATGCTCAGACCATTCTCAGCCTCTTCTGATGAACACATGGGACCCAGCTGATTTTGTTAGGAATTCTGTGCAGAAGTTCACATTGAAAGGATTGGTCAATAAAGAAGCACACCTGCTGCCTGCAGCAGTGAGCACAGCCATTCCAAAGCCATCCACGTTACTTGCCACATATTTTTGACATTACTGGAAATGGTCCCTGGAATGGGAACGGCAAGAGATCATTCTTCCGGCTGGATGTGGTTACTCCAGATTGATATATCCCCAAGGAAAATTCAACAGTGCAAAATAAAGTGGCATGAAAAAAAACCAAAGTCACAGAATCACAGACTGGTTTGGGCTGGAAGGGATCCTCAGAAGCCACATAGTCCAACGCCCCTGCAATGAGCAGAGACATCTTCAGCTAAATCAGGTTGCCCAGAACCACATTCAGCCTGGCCTTGAATGCCTCCAGGGGATAGTGCATCCACCACCTGTCTGGACAACCTGTGCCAGTGTTTCACCACCCTCATTGTAAAGAATTCCTTTCTCACATCCAGCCTGAATATCCCACTCATAGTTTAAAACCATCACCCCTCGTCCTATCACAACAGGCCCTGCTAAGATGTCCATCTTTCTTCCCTGTGAACTTAGAGGCATCGTAGAAGGGAACAAGATGCCTAATGCTGCTCTGCCCAGCTCAGATACAGCCTACGGTAGCGAAGAGTGTCTCACTGCATTAAATCACGTAAGAGATAGTGCTCCTGCTGCCCTCTCTCTTGTCTGATGGATCCCTCCAGCTGGCAGAGGAACAGGGCTGATGTGGATCAGGCTCCATAGAGCTGGCTCCTTCTGGAAAAGCAGTGAGCCTAACGCTGGTTGGAAAACCTATGCTGCTTCTTTTCTTCCTTATTGTCCTTCCAGTTTCTGTTCTTTTCATCTTGGTCAAAACCTATCCTCAGATTCAGCCTTTTAATATTCATTACATTTTACCAATTCTCCCCTTTGTTTCTCAGAAAAGGCACATCTTTTGCTTTTACTTTCCTCTCCTCCCCCTCATGACCTGAGTAGCTTCTTCTCCCTCCGTCGTGCTGTGCCTCTACTAGTTTTGATTACCACTTTCACTTTGCATGCACTCTGCACTGGGCTTCCTGTAGAACAGCACAGCAGCAGCTAACATACAGCAAGGCAGTTCATGGCTTTGGCACAACACAGGAATCACAGAATCAGCTAGGCTGGAAAGGACCTCCAAGATCATCAAACCCAACCGTTTCCTCAGGACTCTGTTAGTCCAAATGCTACCTCACTCCTAGAGACAAATCTTTAAGGAAAAAGTCCCATGGATTTTATGGCACATGGTTTCCAGCTGCTAACATTGAATGGCTGTAGCCAAATCCAAAGTACAGGCACAGAAACTGGGGATTCCAGCTATTATTTCTATTCAGACATCATTTCTTAGGGGTTTTCTTGAGATGCAACTGAGTGAACATGAAAAAAAATGCCTGTTTTGTTCACAGTGACAGAAATAAAGAGTGAGATCAATGACAAAATTCCTTCTGATTTAATGGGACAAAATTTTACCCTAAAGCCTGAGATAAAATGCTTGGAAATGCTTTTTTAGAAAGTCATAAGTGCTGGTATTTCGAATTACCTTATTACAGCTGAAATGAATTCCTTCGTAGAGGCCCAGGTACACAGTCTCTCCCAATCCCAAACCTCAACTAAATCCACCTAAGAGTTTGAGGAAGAGTTGATCAGCATCAAGCCTTATGTTGGTCCCTCTGTGACTATCAGAACCTCTATGCAGCCATCCACCCAAACAAGCCCTTTAGCACTGGATTTGGGATGAAGACGCCCCCCATCAGTGGGAAGAGAAGTGCTGGAGGCTGCACCTGACATGAGAGCTCCTGGTGGGAACATCACTGAAAAGACACTCACTATGCTCCTCAGTTCTTCCAAAAATCCTGCAATCCCATGCTTTATGAAAGCAGATAACGTGATGGCCAAAGCATGGGGCTGAAGATAAAGGGCATTCTGCTACCTGGAGACCATGGTCTTTGCAACCAGCTCTCAACTGTAGCTTTGAACTGTTGTGCAAATGCCACTTTGGACATTCAAAGTGATTTATGACTCAGAGCGATTTACAATGCAAACAGTGGGCAGCAGCAGTAGATCTCCTGTCATTACCGCTTGTAACTCAAATCAGTAACACAAACCACTTCTACAGCCAGGCAAAAGTTTATCAAAGAAAAGCAAAGCAAACCAAAGAGAAATGCAGGTTCTGTTGCCAGGTTGAGTTCACTGCAAAGAGCAGTGCACACATCCAGGGTAAGCCACTAGGGAAGAAAACGGAGATTACTTACAGTGGATTTGGTAGTCTGTAATTTTGACGGTGTCTCCCTTTTGTTTGCTCACGATTTAATTCAGTCTGTAAAAGAAACAGCCCATTGGAGTTGTAATGCGCATACATTAAAATGTCATCTCAGCAGTGAGCACACAGGACTTACATCAGGTGCCCTGATGGAGAGGATTGCTTGGTAACCGAAACAGTACACAAACTCAGCCCCAACAGCTGGAGAAGCCCTTGGTGACTGCATGCACCTCCTCTGTCACATTTATCCCGGTGGTGATGTGCACACTCATAGTAAACACATTGCCATGGGGTATTCCTCCTCCTGGCCAAGACTGTAAGGGGAACCACAGCCTGGCTGGTGTCAGCCATGGCCAGACGCAGAGCAGACAAGGCAAGAGCTCCACACTCTCACATGGATTTCATGGCACCTCAGATACTGTGTATTCAGATCAGCACACAGGTGCTGCAGCCCATCCTCCAAAGCTCATTTTTAGTCATTAGTTTTGTATTTAAAGTAAACCACTCAGTTTCTCCATACTTCACAGAATCATAGAACATTCAGGGTTGAAGGGACCTTAAAGCTCCTCCAGTTCCAGCCCCCTGCCATGGGCAGGGACACCTTCCATAGAGCAGGGTGCTCCAAGCCCCTGTGTCCAACCTGGCCTTGAGCACT
>JANRGW010034580.1:0-94797 GCA_024733675.1 Psilopsiagon aymara | reverse complement strand
ACCTTTTGAGAAAAAAAAAACCAAACCAACAGCAGCGAAAGAAAACCCCACCTGTACAGCTAAACAAAATGGTAAAAGCAAGATCCGGCCGGGGGGGTGGGGTGGGTGTTTAACCTTTTTATGTTATTGCTTTACCATTTTTCTTTCCAAATATAACTGAAGACTATCTCGATACTATTTTAAGCTATTAATTTTCAGGGTATTAAGAAAGTAGGGAACTAGTAATTTCTTAGAATAAGTTACAGTGGATTATAAATAATTAAATTTTATTAATTCATGTCCTTGTATGTATGTGTATACACACATATAAGTGATGTGGTCTTTGAATGATGGGAACAAAATTTCTTTAATTTTTCCCTTTAAAAGCTTGTATTTAATATTGTGAAATATTTATTTTATGAAGCAGCTTTCATAATCATCTTAAACTGAAGTCAGTAAACTGCCGCCAAAGAGGAATTCACGCTTACATTTTCAGCTGTACTAATCTTTGATCAAGCATTATTCAAGAAATAGTCACAGAGAGGCATGGGACTAGATTTTTCAGCTGCAGAGTGCCTTTAAATCAACTTTTTGAAGACGATTTTATTGTCAGTTAATGGTAACAGAACTGTTAAGAGGCAAAAAGTGGTGTCTTGACTCTACAAAGGGGAGTCACAGATTCACGAATTGCAGTTACAGGTTATCCTTTAAACATCCTGGTTTTAACTTGTCTTTGCTTTCATGCTAGGTATGGAACAGGATGTTTCTTGTTGTGCAATACAGGTCAGAAGGTCAGTTGCATTTTTTGGTTCACTTTTTATTTTACAATCTTTATTTAAGCTCTGGAGTACAACTGTGTGTTAGCCTTTCTTATTAAAAACAGTTATATTGCTGGATATGAGGAAAAGCGTATGCTGAAATCTGAAAGAATAGAAAGGAATAATTTATTCAAGGTGTTTCAGTAAGACTCTGCTTCCGAGCTCCTCAAGTTTCTTGCTCTTTCCTTGGATATGTTTTTTAATATCACCCAGAAGTGCTGAGTGTTTTGTTACTTAAACACATGCTTTTCTCCTTGTGTTAACTTTTTTATTTCTTCCGTTCATTTTGTCCCATTGTTTCTCTGCAGTTGAATAAATAATGCAAAGCCTTGGCTTCCTTCTCATTCACATCTCCTTCTAAAGACTCCAGTTCTTTATTTTGAGGAGGCTAGAAAGATCTAAGGCAGCTTATAGAAATGAGAGTTAACACCAGTAATCTGAGGGATCTATTTTAGGTGTTTGTTTAGAGTGGCTGATAATTTACATTGTTTAAACCCTCACTATTTATTTCTTTTCCTTTGAAGGTTTTGTCTCTTGTTTATTATAATTTGGATATTTTTATTTAACTATTTTCTGCCTCTGTTCATGCTTTTTCTTTTCTTTCCCCCTTCTTCATTTAGTCTGTGTTTTCTGAGCATGGTCTTCTAACCACAATAGCTTACAAACTGGGCAGAGACAAACCTGTTTGTTATGCACTAGAGGTAAGTCCAGTAATTATTCCTTTTTGTAGTGATATATGTTCTTGGTTACTTCTCTAGTATCTTACATTATCTTCAATTGCATGGAAATAAAAATAATTTTGCTATAGCTTGTGTGTCTCAAGGCTTCTGTATGGTTTTGGTTAGCCTTATCTCCAATCTGTATCATGTAATCTAATAAAAGTATTTCTAAATTGCATCATTTATATTTTCAGGACATGATGGCTAAAAATTTTTTATGTTACATAGTCTTTTAAATATGTAATAAATGTAAATAAAAATTTTTGTTTAATTTATACTAGAAGTGGGCTTAAAAAAGAGGGGGAAAAGTACCAGTGTTCCTCTCATAATGAAAGTCATAACTAAATATCTTTGGTTTTTATCTCATTCTAATGGATTTTACTTCTAACTTTTAAAAATCTAAATCAAATTTCTGGGGCAAAAAGCCTCTAAAGATTGAGCTTTTTTTCCCTACTGAGACTTAAGTGTACCTACTTCCAGAATTTAGTTCTTCAGTTCTCCACACAACCCTGAGGGCATCCAAATCCTGTAGAAAATTGTATTTTTACTTTAAATTCAGGGTTCATTGTTCTAAAGCTCCGCTTCTGAAGCACAGATCAGCTGAGTACTTATTTGCCACCAAACCTTCATTGGGAATAACAGAACTCTTCCATCCGTGTTGGTTAGTGGGTTTGATCTAATAGTTGTTATTCTCAAAACATGCGTACCGTATTCTCTGCTGACATTAAGCTTTTGTACAGAGCCTACATTTTCCCTGTGAAATAGACAGAAACACAGGATTTTCTTCACTGGGAGAATAGTTTGTGGCTCACAGTACTTTTCTCAGATGTAGGGTTCTGCGTACCTTTCCTTTTCCTATCCTAAGGAAAGTTGATTTTGCATTAGCCATGTTCTGCAAACTTTTGGATTTTCATTTTGTTCGGTATGAGAGGTTTGTTTTATTTTTGACATATGTTCTTAAAGCAATAACTGAAACTGTACCGACAGTGATTTGTATTTCTGTGTGCTGAAACATGTGCATGTGTACTTTGCTTCTTTGTTATCTCAAAGTCTTTAATATTACTGTCTGAAGAAACGGCTTTAGCAGAAGATATTAAGCATCTTTTCTCCTGTCTCCATGCTGGAATCATCTACAATCTGCTGGTTTAGATGCTACACCAAGACAAAAAAATGTAGATTCAGCCTTTTCATCAAAGCCATATCTTGTAATTGTAATAGCTAGTTGGCTAGAAAACACCTCTGCTCCTTCTAGCAGTGGCTTTGGATGAAAATATGATGCTGCTCCCATTTTACTTGAAGGTTAATCTAGTAGACTTGAGACTGTCTTGTAGAGAAAACCATTTGGACTTTGGAATGAGATGGGAGCCATGATGTTTATCTAGGACACGATGGAGCCGTTCAGGGCTGTTCACTGAGGCAACAGAGCAATTTTACTGGCATATACAAGTACTTACATTTCTATTTCATCATTTGTATTTAAATTCTAGATATAATCTGTCTTGTATTTTCAAATCAAAGCATAAAAATCTTAATTAGTCAGAAAAAGAAGGATGTGGCTACTGGACTTCATAATGGTATGTTCAGGAGAAGACCTAAATTAGGCAGACAAGAAGTCTGCTTAGGAAATGTCATGGTAACTGCCCCCATACCAAAAATCATGCAATACATACCATTTACTACATGAAGCCTGTGTAACAGGCTGCCACTTTTACATGGCAGTCTCTAACTGTCAAGAAACTTGTGGTTTGGTTGTGAGCATTCTTGGAGTGCTGTAAACCTGCAGCTGGAGACCACAGCTACCTTTCTTCTCCAGTCTTATAAGAAGGAGCAAGAAGCTATTAGTTCTCATCTCCTAATGTAGTGATTTTGTTTCTTTCAGGGATCTGTTGCAATAGCTGGTGCTGTTGTTCGTTGGCTGAGGGACAATCTAGGTATCCTTAAAACTTCACAGGAAGTTGGTAAGTATTCACAATTTGGAGCTTAAGGTTTTAAGTTCTGAATGTTTTCCAATTTCTTGATGACTGGAATGTTTACAAAGCTGCCGCTTACAGGAACTGTGGAGGATAATAATCCATTTTGGCTAACAATACATTAATCCTGTAACATTTGGGTAGCTAATGTTTTCTGGTTGTGCTCAACTGAAACAACCTGGAGTGTGACATTATAGAAACAAGGAATATATCAGATTTGAAAAAGGAAAATATGCAAGTGTAGCAGTTTGGAAGTGACTGATTGATGAGATTTAGTATTAAAAAGAAATTAATTACATACTTTAATAATTTTAATTCTTATTCAAAGGTGTAAAACTTACAATCCAAATTTTGCATAAAACTCCAAAGATTAAGCAAAAACTTAAAATATCAATCTATTTTTCTGGGAGAAAGCTTTGCATACTATACAGAAGAATATAAACTATTGTCACATGAATTAGCCAGCTGTTGAAACACTACAGTACCTCTTGGCTTCCTAAGTTTGACTAGGCGTTTGGAAGTTTTGAGTTTCAAGAATTTCAATCTTCTCAGTGTTCTTAAAGTCATATGGGACTTCATCATCTCTTCCTCTTTCCCTGAACATGTCCTTCATACACTCAGAATGATAGAATAGTTAGGGTTGGAAAGGACCTTAAGATCATTTAGTTCCAACCCCCCTGCTATGTGCAGGGACACCTCACACTAAACCATGCCACCCAAGGCTTTGTCCAGCTTGGCCTTGAACACCACCAGGGATGGAGCATTCACAATTTCCTTGGGCAACCTATTCTAGGGCCTCACCATCCTTACAGTAAAGAATTTCTTCCTCATATCAAATCTAAACTTCCCCTGTTTAAGTTTTCACCTATAACCCTTTTCCTCTCACTACAGTCCCTAATGAAGAGTCCCTCCCCAGCATCCCTATAGGCCCCTTCAGATACTGGAAGGCTGCTGTGAGGTCTCCATGCAGCCTTCTCTTCTCCAGGCTGAACAACCCCAACTCTCTCATCCTGTCTTTATACAGGAGGTGCTCCAGTCCCCTGATCATCCTCGTGGCCCTCCTCTGGACTTGTTCCAACAGTTCCATGTCTTTTATGTTGAGGACACCAGAACTGTGCACAATACTCCAAGTGAGGTCTCACGAGAGCAGAGTAGAGGGGCAGGATCACTTCCATCAACCTGCTGGTCACACTCCTTTTGATGCACCCCAGGATATGGCTGCCTGTCTGGGCTGAGAGCACGCACTGCCAGCTCATGTTCATTTTCTCATCGACCAACACCCTCAGTCCTTCTCCACGGGGCTGCTCTGAATCTCTTCTCTGCCCAACCTGTAGTTGTGCCTGGGATTGCTCCAACCCTGGTGTAGGACCTTGCACTTGGCATGGTTCCTTCTACCTTCACTGCTTTTTAAGTAGAGTTTGTATGAATGTGCCATTTTTAAAGTGAGTTTGAGTGAATTTTCCTACTTCTTTTCTCTATTGCTATGTTACTCTTATCATTTTGAACGGAATAAATTTAAAAAAGCAGAAAAAGCTGTTTTCCTTTCTTCTTAATAGGAAAGAGTTGCACATTACATTACATCCTCTTCAGATCTAGATGTTTTAATGTAATAAATTAAAAATATTTTAATATTGGGGAGTTCAGTTATCCAGAGTTATTAATCAGATATTAAGAAGCTTCAGATTTCCTTGTAGCTAGCCTTGTGTATGTAAGCTGAGAATTTAGAGCTCTAAATCCATTTGAAATTAATGAGAATTCAGTTCTTAACTCCCTTTGGTCTTGATCCAGTTTCAGCTGCTTGCCTTGACTTAGATGCAAGTAAAGTGTGACCTTTTGGACTGCTCTGAAGGTTGTATTCATTACCCACATGATGCCCTTTGAAAACCTCACAGAATCTACGTCAGAATATTGAGTACACAATTTTGGTTTTCAGTTTTGATTTTTCATTTCACATTTCCCACAACTCCCTAGACTCCATCTTCCTTTCACATTGTTACAAATGGACAACTAGTTAATAAAAAGCAGAGTGCCAGAGTTAGTTGTATTTTCTAATTGTATGTGACTTTATTATTTTTGTAGCTGCCTATCATATTCTGAGTATTTTCCCTATGTAATTAATAACACCTTTAAGTGTCATATTTAAGTGTTGGTACAGTTGCGAAAAGCTAAGTGAAGCCTATTTGTGTGTTTACATTAGAAAAACTGGCCGCAGAAGCGGGGACTTCTTACGGCTGCTACTTTGTGCCAGCATTTTCAGGACTGTATGCGCCGTACTGGGAACCCAGTGCAAGGGGGTAAGAATCTGACTAAGCACTGCATTTTCAGGGAGATTTAATGATTTTACAAATACTTTCACTAGTTTTTCCAGGTGTACAAAATTGTTATTTTGGTTCCTCGGATGTGTCATGATACATCATTCTCTGTGGTATCTTCAAGGAACTACTGTTTTTCTCTTTTTTATTTAAGCAGTTCAAAATAGCAACTGCTACTAGAAGAAAACGGATCAGCTAGTTCAGCTACTTGCCCTCCCCTCCCCACATCCCCAAAAAAACTGGGGAGGGAAGCAGGGAAAACATTTGGGCCGGGTTGTGTGTTTTGCAGGAGAAGTGCAAGATAGTTTGATCATTCTTGCCACTAATGAGGCCAGCTTTTTTTTCCTCATTCATTTCTGTTTCTGAAAGGATAAATATATCTCAGTAAAGAGCAAGAGAGGGTCTGCATACATGTGAGCTCTCAGGCAACAAAAGGAGAAAGTGAAGAATTCAGTTCTGATTATTTTTTTTGAGCTCATTTTCCCATGGCTGTTGCATTCACTATCACAAATGATACAGGCTACTTAACTCCTCCCCACTTCTCCTCCCTCTCCTTCTCCTTTTGTCCAGCTTTCTTTCCAGTCTATTGAACACTCTTTTCTCCTTGCCTTCTAGTCCATTTCCTGTAGTTAAGACTTAACTACCTGATACTAGTTACAGCTACCAGTTCAAACAATTCTGTTTGACTTTTTTGCTATTGTGAGCTTGCCTACTGTTGCTGGAATCACAACATGCCATGAAAGTCACAGTATAACAAATCTAAATAGAAAATAACTTTCCTAAACTGAAAAAGAAGTCTTAAACAGCATCAGGTTCTGAGGGTTTAGAGTAGTTGTATCTTTCTAATTTAGATCCTTTTTGTACATAAGAAATAAAAAAATCTTTGACTTAGATTTTTTTTGCTGGTTTTTATATCAAGTGCTTAACTGTTCAACTGTTAAAATCTGATCTTTGGAATGACAACAACTAAAAATGTCCTTTAATATGTTTGAGCTTGTATCTATCCCACACCAAATGTAGCAGCATTTCTGTGTAGTACACTACTATTCCTCAGATGTTGAAACAGAATAAAAGGATAGTTATTTGCTCTGTGGTTCAGACTACATTAGCAGAATTCAGCATACTTATGGTTAGATTATTTTCATATCCAAAAATCTCTTTGAAGGTGCAAAAGCAACTAATGATCAGAATAGATCTGAAAAC
Source organism: Psilopsiagon aymara (assembly GCA_024733675.1). Lineage (NCBI taxonomy): Eukaryota > Metazoa > Chordata > Aves > Psittaciformes > Psittacidae > Psilopsiagon > Psilopsiagon aymara. The sequence goes on along the minus strand of JANRGW010034580.1, from coordinate 87,796 downwards.
AATTTTAAGCATTTAGAGCACAGCACTGACCCAGCTGGGCTTTTCCTTAAGAACCGAAAGCACTAGATCATTTATGAAAATTTTAGCCATAGATGGTATCATTTTTTAAAGAAAAATCAGCAGTGATCATTCAAGACTAGAATTTATGTGTGTATAGGTGAATATGCACCCATCTGCATATAGATTGGCAATAAAATTTTAATTTATGGCAGTTGTATTAATTGGACACTGAACACATTTGTCAGGAAAATGGTGACAAGATTTTTAATTGAAGGTAAACAAGCTTGCTAATTTTAAGAAGTAGTGCTCATACAATAGAACTGAATGAACTCTGAATTGGAAGGCCTAGATCTAAAGTAATGGTGTAAGTCTGGTGAAGAACTATGTCCTAACTGGTTGTTGGTTTTTTTTCTCAACAGTATTATCTGTGGCCTTACTCAGTTTACAAATAAAAACCACATTGCCTTCGCTGCACTAGAAGCGGTTTGCTTTCAGACACGAGAGGTAAAGGCAAATTGGGTCCTAAATGCGTTGTAAATCAGTGTGGTTAACAGCAACTGTAGCTCTTCAGGAAGAGAGGGGATTGAAAAAATTTAATGAAGATTAATCATATGCTCTCTTTACGTGGTGCTGATGTTGAAAAATTGTTTTGTGGGCTTATCTACAGTGGTGTGGTTGGGTGATACCTTTTTTTGGGGTGGCAGTGCTGCTATTTTTCAGCACCTAAAATAAGGTGATTCTACTTCGCAAATATTTTGAGAAGCAGAACATAGAAGCATTAAAATTACAAGGCCAGTGCCATAATTAAGATGTCAAATTAATGTAAAAGACTACATTTTATATTGTTTGCTGTGACAGAGATGGCTTATGTTGCTTCTGGTGTACAATAACAAAAATAAGTTAAAGCAAGACAGCAGCAAACATACCAATGGAAATCTGGATTCACTTCATGCCTGTTACATCTTGCATTGCCTTAGCTGGCATTCTGCAACAGCAAACCTAAATTCTCACAGAAGAAACAAATCCTCCAGCTGAATCAAAGGGGTTGATATCAGTATGTTCTGAGCACTAGAATCTTTATATCACCATGTACTATCAATTTTTCTACTCCATGTATTCCAGTCAAATACAGGAGAAATCCCTTGTCCCCAAAGGGTAACGGTCAAACCTGAATTTCATTGCATGTTTTTAACCTGCTGTTACTTAAACATACCAAGTTTTTAAAGTAACAATTGTCTAACACTGTGTGAGAGGAGGAAAGCAGCTTGCTGTTTCTGTAGTGACATAGAGTAAAAAGTACTCATGTGGAAAAAGCCAGAAGTTTTACCCAAATGTCTGCTTCTGAAGCTGTGCTAACAACCTCTGAGTACTCAGAAAGTTGTAAAGGAGTTTGGTGGTAGAAGTCAGGGTAAAGTTGCAGGAAACTGAACTGACAGTCTAGTCTGTTGTCTTCTCCTCTCTTTCCTTGTACCTCCTCTCATCCATTCCCTGTCATGTGACAGCTCAATGAACTTTCCAGCAGAAAATTATCCCTCTTTTTGCTGGGCTGTTTTTCTGCTGAATTACTGATCTCAGCTGCCTCACACAGGAGAGTAGCAAATGTCAGAACAAGAGACAGGGCATGTCACTGGGAGTAGGAGGGAGGGGAATAAAGCTGACTGACTGAGGGTGACATTAACTCTTTGAACAGACCTAATACTTACTCATACTTTAGACAATGCGCTTCTATCACAATGACAGGAGTGCCTGAGCAGGTCTCTGGACACACTTAAATTACCAAATTAAGTCCTAGTGACACGAATAAAATATATGTACATTTTTCAGAAATACATCGTTAGTTCTGTCTTGTCAAAGGATTAATTCCAGTTAAAATGGAAATCCTTTGTATCCTTGAGAAAAACCCTCAAATTTCATGTTCATTGCAGTTCTTGATTGTTTTATTGTGCCATCCAATTCTTCCAAGTCTCTTCCTTGTTATCCAGAAAGCTTTTTCCTTGTGCAGACAGATGACACTTGTTACATTTTTTAATTCCAGAATGCATTATGGAAAAACAAGCAACTTTTCAGTTCTAAGAGCTGTGCAATGCTGTCATTAGAAAAAACTTATATACGTGGATACTGTAGTCTTCATCCAACTTCAGTACAATAGAAATAGCAGCAGCATAATCATGATTTGTTTTGTTGCTTCATCTTCTCCTGATTTCTAGCATTCTTTTCTTTTTTTTCTCTTAATCTATATTGAGTGCATAGTATGATTCAACATGATTTGCACAGGGGTAAACAAAGCCAGAACCTCCAACTCTGCATGTAAGTAAAGATGAGATTATGAGGGACTAATGATGTTTTGAATGTTACAAAAGCCAGGCAAAATCAGGCTAGACAAATATGAAATGATACATGTGAAGGAAATTGGTGACAGTACTGCCAGCAGACTTTGCTGCTGTGCTGTGAATTGTCTTTTTCAGGTTATTTCTAATGTATTGAACAGTGCAGGCCCATGGACAGATGCCTCCACCATGAAAACTGGCCTTAGTCTTCTGATTTTTAACCATTATTTATCTTGTGGCAGTTCTTTTAGTTCCTTTAAAGATTTTCTGGTAAGGGACCTTGCTAACTTACTTTCTGGAATGGATAGAATCTACTGGACAGCCCATCTCTATGTAGTTTTTGCTACCTTACAAACCTACCAGTTTTTTGGTTCTTTTTTAAAAAGAACCATGCTGACTTCTCCCAGTAAGGACTGTATAAATGGGTACTTTGTGAGCTACAGAACAGCACAAGAGTGTATTGTAGTTTTGGTGGGTTTGTGTCTATGTTGCTTTGTCATTTAAAGCTGAGAAAAGCACACCTCTTTTTTTATTCTAATAAATTGAAAATTACAAGGAGAAAAAAACTCTGCACTAGTTAATGCTTAACTTTGTCAACCAAAGTTATGTACTAACCTAAAAAACTGTAAATGAGGCATTTAATTGTCTGTTTTTACAAAACCTTAGAAAATCCACTATTCTGCATTTAATAGCTTCTTGTATGATAATGCTTTGGTGTTATCAGTAGCTAAGTTTTGAGGCAAACCTTACACTTTTAGGAAACCCTCTAAATATTGATAGGTATCAGTGAATTAAATACTCCACACTTAGTTACTTTTCCTTTGCAAAGACTTTAACAATTTTCATGTGTTTTCAGCTATCCACTATGCCAAAAAGAAGGAAGCATTATTTTAGCAAAAAATTACACCAACAATTGAGATTTATCTTGTGTAATGTAAGATTTTCAATTTTTGAAAACTAATTGAATTATTTCAAGAGGCTGTTCTGTCAAAACAGTTCAACTTTCAGCGGTTCCCATTGAATGTCTTCCAGATTGCCAGTTCAAACATGGTAATTTTTCAGCTCTTTCATGCATCAAATTAGAGAAAGTATTTAGACAAACTGCAATCAGGTAAAGGACTCCGTTTAGTATTACTTCTTCCTTTGATAGCTTTGATAAATGTAGTTGTCATCAGCTTTTCTTCAAAGTTTTTATTTCCAGACCATATAAGCAACACATAGGGTAGATACAGAGGATCAGAGGAGAAACATCTCATACACTAGGATTTCTGTAATACACAGAATGCATTTGCTGTACATTAAGCAAAACTGTATCTTCACTACCTCTTTTTGCCCTTTTGATATATAGGGGAGGGGAATTATCTACTTAACACCCTTCAGCAAATACTGAAATATCAGTATTTTGCACTCAGAGGGTATCATAGCTTTCTCTGCAATGAAATAATAACATATATTACTTTTACTTAAGCTTTTAGATGCCATAAACAAGGACTGTGGGGTACCACTGAATCAGTTACAAGTAGATGGAGGAATGACCAATAACAAAGTCCTCATGCAACTCCAATCAGACATTCTCTGTATTCCAGTAGGTAAGATGAAATTACAGCTCCTATTCACTTTTTAAAGCTGAAAAAAACATTGATTTGTTGTGGCTAATGTGTCACTGCACATCAGGACATTGCGCAATAACATCAGGATATTACACATCTTTGTCAGTACTGAAGACTGATAATTTGCTGCATAAACGTAATAATCTGCCTAATATGCAGCTTCTAGAAATTAATTTAGAAAAACATTGTGTTGTCTCTTATGCATAAATGTGGGACACTTCATTGGAAAGTTTTTAACTCTAGAGGTATTATAGCTTGCCTTTAATAATACATAATACACAAAGTTCATGCTGTCAGTGCAGAGCTGTAGTTCACAGCAGATGAAATGATCAATAGAATCAGATTTTAAAGAATCTGCTGCCTTAGGCAGAAAAGCAGCCAGTTCTGGAGTTAATGGAGCAGAGTTAGCATTGACATCTTGGGAGTGGGATGGTCATATCTGTGGAAGGCAAACAAGCTAGTAATACAGCAATGTGTAGCCTCTTTTAAGATGCCTTTTCTTAATATAAATGCTTTTAATAACACAATATCTAGAAAATGGGAACAAGACTGGTAACGTAGCTAGTGATCACCACCTTGAGAAGGGAGAGAGAAGATGAAAACATAGTGTATTATTAACAGGAACACTCTAGGGGAAATGATGGTTGAGGTCAGCAGCCCTGCATGTGGTGTGAAAATGGGCAATTGGATGATTCAGTCTTGATCTGAGGTATTTCAATGACTTGGATGACTTTGGACAAAGTTAGCCTCATAACTGTGTAAATTGAAATGAGGTTTGCAGTTGCTAACTTAAAGCAATAATATAGCTACTATATCATTCTAGATATGTATGTAAATCTTTAGTTCTGATGTCATCAAGGTGACTTTCATTAAAAATCTTCATAGCTTTCTCTGTGATTTACTTCAGTAAAGCCATCAATGCCTGAAACAACAGCTCTAGGAGCTGCTATGGCAGCAGGAGCTGCAGAAGGAGTTGGAATTTGGAGTCTGAATCCTGGAGATTTGACAGCAGTGACATGTGAACGATTTGAACCACAGATCAACCCAGAGGGTAAAACCCTTTCATATTACCTGAGAAGTTACAAACTTAATGTTCTATGTCCAGCAAATCGTGTTTTTTTCTTTGTTGCAGTCTAACATACTGATATAAAACCAGCTATATATGAATATCCTCACAAATGTTAAAGATGAGCTTTTTTGTAGTGTTCAATTTAGAGAAAAGTACATTTCAGTTACTGTTATGTCCGTTTATTGACTAGTAAGACTGCAAAACGGTTAAAATAACCTAACTTTACAGGGGAATATGTTGGGGTTTTCTTTCTTTATTTTGAAAGAAGCTTGGCACTGAGCACTGGAGTTAGTAGCTTTTGATTTATGGCAAGTAGAAGCAAAGAAATCTTGAAAGGTTTTTATGGAGAAAGATGTCTCCTAAGGCTCGTGTGCATTTGTGAGTTTTTACAGATGTAGACAGGACAGACTGACAGATTTTGGACACTTTCCTTTTGGCTTTAAAAAGCCTACATAAATCATTTTTTAGCTAGCTATCTTCTTCATCCATTCATAAGTGCTTCTAGAGATGGAAGGCGTGTACTTGACATAAACAATCCATGTGCACGACAAATGCATTTTTGTCTTTTTAAATTATTTCTTAACATCTAGTGCAGAATTATGTCGTAACATTGATTATAATTACTGCTATAATCCCTACTTCAAGACAATTTTTTCAAAACTGAAGAGCTTCTGCATGAATAGCAATTGCTTCATTTTATCCTACTTGTAAATCTTCTTATTGTGAAAATGCATATAATTGGTTTTAAGGTTTATTTCTTCTTACTGTGCATAACTGTGGAGCTTCAGGTTGTTTAGGTTTTGGTTTTTTACTCATTATTTTGCTATGCAGACAACCTATGCTGTGCAAAAGAGTGGAAAACTAATACTGTAGTCGTTGATTCTAGTTGTATTTATACGCATTGAGAGGCTTTTCTGTTTGCTGATTTCTCAATTTCAGAAAGTGAGTTTCGTTTTGCCAGATGGAAGAAAGCTGTGATGAAATCTATGGACTGGGTGACATCTGACGTTTCTTCAAATGGTAAACCAGAAATTAATGCTAGTCAAGTGTTATTTAATTAGCCTGTTAACCTAGGTAGTTAATCTTCAGTTCAGTGACTGTTTCTGTTCATGCCATCTCTATGGTAGTTTTGGACTATTCCAGTGATTTAAAAATTACTACTTAAAACCACTGTACAAATAAAGCAGGAGAATGGATAGGTAGGTCTTCCTCTTGAAAGGAGAGCACAAGCAATATCTTGTAGGGCTCTGAAAACAGAGGACATGAAATCAAGACTAACTGCAGGTTTTGCAGAATGGCATTGATTTACAAAAGAAAAAAAATGTTACCTAGAAGAGATGCAGCACAGTTCTAAGACAAAGGTTCATCCTGTGATTTTTGTTGCTATATCCTGCCTTTATTATTTGCTGTGTAGGAAGAAGGGATTGATAGCCACATCAAAATCTGTTTGCCCCACAAGGGCTAAGAGCAAGAAGTTGTCATAAAGTGAAGAATTGCATAGTCCTATTATTCATGCACACAGAATATACCAGACACTTTTAAGGGACTGAACAAGTTCTTTCTTTGAAAGTAGACAGGTTTTTCATCTCTCAGGTTTGAATTAAATAAAACCTTCAGTCTTCTATTATCTATAATTTGAATTTATATTTCAGCACTATTTCAGGATAAGATTTTTGTCCTGAATCATCCTACAACACCATCTATGGCTTTATCTTAATTTCATTTCCCTTTTGCTGGAAAAACTGTTAAAATGAAAAGTATTAAGTAAAGAATCCTCAAAATGTAAACTACCCACAGAATCCACTGATGCAGCTCTTTTGCTGCATAAAGTCTCGTTCTTTTATTCTTGAGAGCTAAAGCTAAAATTTCCCTTTCACTATCCTATATGTTGGTTTAGCTATTTTATTTAACACTATGGGAAATGGTATTTTCCTTAGTTATTGCTTTGAAACTGTCTTCTGCTTGCTTAGAGTATTGAACATTGAAGACTACTAAAATGGGCTCAACCTAGGTAGTGCTAAGAATGGAATTTGGATTTCAGCTTTTATACTGAGAGACTGCTTTGAATTATTGGGGAGAGTATAAATAATCTTTTTTCTTTTTTCTGCAAATGTCACTACATTTATTACATTTTGCTGTTCGTATGATTTTTACCTCATATATTGCAATTTATATATATATATTTCTCTTTTGATTTGCTTGACTGGATACACCCTACCCTGGATGACATCAGGTGACAGTAGTATCTTCTCTAGTCTGCCTTTGGGTCTTTATATTATAAGTAGCATGATAATGTTAATCGGAGCAAAGTACATCTCAGGTTAGTTATTATTTGAACTAGAACCTTTTAAAAGCTATCTACACTAGATCAAGTGTTGGGGGGCTTTGTATTCCATCTATTTATTTTTAGCAAAAATGATGCTTTTTGTTGTTCATGCACACGAGTGTTTGAGGGTGTGAATTAGATACCTATGGGAGCCAAGTGAATGCCGAATTCATCCTCATGTGCCATGAAATTCTTAGTTTTTAGGTGCACATGAAACCTTGAACTCTTCCTTCTGTTTGTCTAGCTATGTGGACCGTACACAGTTTATAAAAGGCATATAGGTTGGAGCAGAGTTTTGCACTGCCTGAATTACAGTGTGCATTGCAGTTAGAATAAGGTTCCATCCTTTGTCCTGTATTTCTTTTCATAACATTTAAAATCATTTTGAGGCTCTTGTTCAAATAAAATGAAAACTTCTCCTCTATCCTTGAAAGGCTTCAAGTACTTCTTTCATTTTTCTCATCCCCTTGAAACTATTGTATGGCTAGAAATCTTCATCTACTAAATCTATACAATGTGCTTTTTGTACTTTGCTCTTGGTGGGTAAATGAATTCATTTTGTGTAAAAAGAAGAGATCCTAAAAGGCCTATCTGCAAAACTGGGGAAAAGAACTGTGTGCATATGCAATGAAGATGCATCTTCAAGCTATTAATGTGTTTTATGTTAAAAGTTCTTAATATGGATGGCAGTATTAGTTACTTATGCCAGAAGTAAGATATTTCATTAAGAAATTCTTATGGTAAGAAAAAGGAGTTTATATGGTGATGTCATTTGTCCTTTGTTATTGTGTTTCGTAATTTCATTACAAATAAAATATTTTACAGTATAGTCATTGTTGCTGCTTAGTAAGCTTTTGGGGGGTGGTTGTTTACTTTTCTTTCTTTGTTTTGGTTTTGGCGGCATGGGGTGAGGGGAATGTCAATTAAGCAGACAATTGAGGACTCTAGCATGCTCCTGTGACGGTGTGTTTGTATTTTGTTTCTACTCATTCAGCCTGCATTAACTGTTCAATTGTAATTTTTCTTGCATGGAAGAAACTGTCTGAGCTTGTAGGAGAACTAAAACCAAACTAAACGAATGCTAGGCAAAAATCAAGCTGAACAAATGGATTGATACTGATTTACTAACTCTGGAATGTGTCTATGAATAAGAACAGTCTTGATTATGAAAAATCAAATAAAACCAGCTGTGAATAGTGGGTAAATTTTTAACAAGCTGAACTCAGTAATCTGAATATTAATTCCAGGTCAGGGTCTTCACCACATGGAGGATACCTAAAATAATATGAAGTTCAATGTTAAGTGGGCAGATAAGCAACTTAAATTCTGGGTTTATTGCTTTTTAAAAACAACTAATCGGTAACCTGCATATAAATATCTAAACTTATGCTGCTGGAACACATAAGCTGTTTTTTTTTCCTCCCTTCCCTAAGCTGGTCAGTGCCTTTCTCACTCACAAGTGGAAAGCATACTCATACCAAGAAACTCCGACCTTCAGAACAAATTTTTGCTGCTGTGTTCAGATAACAGTGACTTAATAACAGTAAATTGATAAAAGATGCATACCTATAATTATTATATACACCACTAGAGCTACTTTATATACCTGTATATTGGTATTTTATTTACATTGTAAGCTTGGGGACAGGAGAAGTTGCCAGAAATTTCCAGCTTTTAATTGTTTTAAAAATTATGCCTAAAAAGGAATACCATCAGTGATGTTATGTAGAGGTTGTAGTTTTGCTCAGCTGTGCATTAGGGTAGAACATGATAAATAGAATTTGTATTGCTGGTTGGAGCAGGGCTGATTCCCACTTAGATGTTTGCTCTGGTAAATATCTTTTTGCTTTTAAAAGCTGGATCTAGCTGACCAGGCTTGCCTTCTAATTCACTACAGGAACACCATTAATTAATTTGTTATTTTTTATCTTTTAATGAAACACTGGAACTCCAATGCAGTCATCAGTTTAGTAGGTTTGAGGATTGAATCTACTGAGGATTGAATTCATCCTTCATGTGCTGAAACAGCAGTAAGTCTTGCATGGCAACAGTGCTGTTGTTGTTGAATGTGTCTCTGTAGGGCAGGGCCATGATTTTACAGTTACTGAAATGTGATGGAAAAATCTGCTGCAGCAGAACAAAGACCACTAACATGGCAAAACCCCATTTACAGAATTGCTAAACTAACTGTCTTTTCATGTGGCACCTGATGACTGAAAATGAAGAATACTGCATTTCATGTTAACATTTCATGATTTCATCAAAATTGGCTCATTTACTCATACCTTATTTTATTATTTTCTTTCTTCTTCTCTCCCAGGGGAGAAATGGCCAATATTTTGTTTTATTTCACTATTAAGGCAAGTTGCATGTAGCAGCTGGAGTCCTTATGCTAAGATTGTTAGGTTTTTTCACAGTAGTTTTGGAAGTATACATCTGAGAGCTGCAGCTGTACCTTTTTGGGGGTGGGAGTTAATTGAAACTGATGCTTTATTTTATTAGACTAAAAAGAAATGCCTTTGCATGCTTAAATTGACATCTCTGAAGTAAGACATAAGTGAGGATTGGCTATATACAAGACCTTATGTTACATCTAAGGTAGAAAGTCCTTTGACTTTATTGTCACAGAACAAGGTGTCAGTGCTGATACTAATACTACATTATTCCTGCTTAAATACCCTTTGTTTTGGTTTTTTTTTAAAGATTCTACTCTTCCATTTTAGTTTCTTGTGCTGTGATAGTTACTGCCAAATTGCATGCTAGCTCACATATAGGGATCACTACTGCAGTTTCATAGAACTGAACTTACTGCATTCATAGAAACATAGAATGGTTCAGGTTGTAAGGGTCCTTAAAGAAGCCTTAGCTGCAATGATAGTTCCCAAATTTTGGAAAGCTGAGCTCATATTCAGGATAAAATAAGCTTAGAGTACCTTCTGTCAATTCTTGTACTTGTTAAAAATTTACCCACCTCAAGTGTGTGGTCTCCTATTATATTCACATCTCACACATGTAAGTGCTGGCTTATCTGACATCACAAGATACATCTAATTGATAATTGCATTAATTGGAAAAAAAGGATTATTATCCTGAATTCTTCGTATAGCTCAGCTGTGTTAGAGTATTATTAATGTCTTAGAATAAATTCTATGTTACTAATGCATGTTCTTTCTTGTTTAAGGTAATGGTAATTGAGACCACTTAGCGGACTCTCTGGATGCAGCTGATTATTATATTTTTTGTTTCTTTTTGTTGTCTGAAGAGATTCCACCACCAGTGTGATTATACTGTTTGTATGACTAAATCCACTCATGAGTCCATCTGTTGCCATTCTCTGAGTAACATCTCAGTGGTACACTGAAACATAAGTCTTCAGCCCTTCGTTGCTCTGCTCCCTTCCCATCAACTCCAAATGCACTGGAGGCCTTTGCATTGACTATCTCACATTGTCCTCTAAGGTTTTACAAGGCCTAGCTTTGAGAAAGTGGGTACAACAAAACCCTTCAACTTGTGAATAATGGCAGATGTTTAGCTGTCCTTTCAGGTTTTGTTTCTTTATACAGCACACTAAAGAACTTTGTAAACATCTCAGCAGTTCTTCCAGCTGCTGTGAATTACCTTTTATATGTCTATGGTTGCCAAAGATTTTTCATTGTAGTGACCACTGGTCTGAAACACCTTCAGTGGTACAAACCTTTTAAACAGTAGCTCAAAATGTATTATCTGTAGCACACCAGTGCCAGTTTGGAGATGAAGAGGTTGCTGATGTGGTCCAGAGTACTGTTGAAATGATCAGTTACAAAGTTTAAAAGTTTGTTTTGGCTTCTGTAGGTAGTAAGTTTGCCCCTCATGAGTATTTTAAGATGGTAGGTCATGTAGCTGTTCCTTTAAAAAAGGGGTAAGTAGATGTTTTTGTTAAGGCCATGTTTTACATTCCTGTGCTTTTCTGTTAGTTGGAAAGACAAATTTGATACGTCATGTGGATAGGACAGCTTCTTGGCCCTCAGCAGCTGGTAACTTAAAACTACTATGTACAATGCACTTTTCTTGATCAATACTGCATATATTCTGTCATCCTGCTTAAGGATATTTTAGTGACTATTCTCTAAACTTTTGAAAGTTGAAGCTAACATAGTTTTCCTTAAAGAGGGTCTGCTCCAAATTAAATATCAGTGCTTTAGTTCTTGATCTCATTTAGTAGTATCTCAGGAACCAAGATCTCCCTTTCAGTTTTCACATCCATAGTTTTAATAGCAAGTTGTTTTAAAATTTGCTGGGGCAACCCAGAGTGCACTTGACACCTGAAATGGGCCTCTGGAATTCACAGGCAATGTGCATGACAATTGAGTTGCATCCCTTTTGAAACTATTTGTCCTTCACAGGTAAAGAAGTGAGGCAATAAATTATTTTATCTTCAGCTTTCCTGTTTGTACGAACAGCATGACAAATGACAGCCTTACTGGTTAGGTCAGAGAGAATGTGTCCTTGTATAGTATCATCAGATCAGTATAGAATGTTAGAAAGGTTAAATGTGGGAACAACACAAAGAATTTCAAAGATGTGTTTAAATGCACTAGGAGTCAAAGGGAGCATTTCTCTGTGTGCGTTTGTTCTTAAAGAGTTTTGTCTTTTTTAAAAAAAAAAGTCTTTAGCAAAGTTCGGGGTTTTTTGTTAAACTATAATTAGAGGCTTAGTTTTTAAAAAGATATTAAATATATGTGTGTCTGAAGCAATGGATTGCACAGAAGTTCAGGTCTGTATAATATATTTAATGTAAAATGCATAATTGCCTTTCTATTACCAAGTGCAATGACCTTTGAAAATGTGACTTTTAATTCCGAAGGTAGAGAAGGAACATTTTTCATCTTGTGGTTGCATGTATAAATTCAACAGAGGGAATTTTTGTGTACAGGTGAAAATGCAACAACTTCATTGAAACCCTGCATCTCTTGTCAATACTTAAATGTGAGGTGTGACAACTAAAATTTCTGTGTTTCCCAGTTTTTACTGGAGAGAAAGAGTGAAAAATGAACCTGAAAATCTCTATACTCCTTACCTTTACTCTGAGCTGTTGCTGATCCAACCTCGCTCAAAGGGACAGGAATAACAGCAGCTTTTTGGAGCACAGAGGGTGAGAGCAGCACACATCTCAAGCAATGGACTTCCAAGTATGACCTCTTGCCAAAAGCAACGAAGTATTGAATCTGGGAACGATTGATGTTGAAGAATTGCCTTTGCTGACGGTGGATGTGACAGGGGAAAAGGTAGCATATAGTAAGCAGAAGAGGGGGGTTTCGCTGCTTTTCTGACTTATCCTTTACTGGGAAACACAATTCCTGTTAGTTTTTCATGGAGTAAAAATAATAATTTTATTTTCAACTGCTGTTGCAAATATTTTTAAGATTTTCACACCACTGTTAACTTTCTACCAACATAGTTGAACTATATTGTAAACTGCATGTTGGCAGGAAGAGGACAAACTGTTGAAAATTAGCTTTTTGTGAAGCTATGATTTATTTCTTTTCTATAAATTACCAATTTATAAATTTTTACTTGAGAAATGCATTAACTTGGTATTAAAATACCACAAATAAATTGATGTAAGATGTTGTTTTATTCTTGCACGTTCTCGCTCAGATGTATTTTCATCAGTGTTTTCTACATGAGACATCAGTGTACTATGACACCTGTTAAACAAGAGAGCTCCCTCTTTCAGTATCATAGACACAGGCCACAACTTGCTCAGGTACACGCATCGCCTGTGTGTACCTGCCCTCTCCTTTCCAGTGATATATTCCGTTTCAAAGATGCGATTAAAAGTTACATTTCCTCAAGTCCCTCCATACTCAGGAAAAAGCAGGAAAATACAAGTAAAATGACGAGGACGCAGTTGTAACAGGTTTTAACCAAAAGCCTTGACCACTATTGCGTGGTGGGACCAGTGCACCAGATGGTTTTTGGTCTTGTACCATTGTCCAATAATTGCTGCAGGTTAAAAAGCGGTTATGAGTTGGGAGAAGAAATGGTCATGAAGTAGAAAACATTGCTGGGAGCACTAGCCAGTAGCATAAGGTATTCCTGTTAGTTTAAGAAGGAAACATCGGGGTATGTATATACATGAAGGTCACGTATGCGCATGCCTGGTTCTTGTTTGTTCATCTCTTTGTAGCTCCCGATTATATTCTGCACATCTAGTGCTTCCTAATTATACCAAGGATACAGCCTTCATCCATATTCTCCACAAAGTCTTTCATCCCCTATATCAAAATCAGTTGTGTCAGTCTGAAACACACCCCACCCCACCCCCCAAAAGAGGCATTTAAATATCACATCAGCACAGCAGCCTTTGCTAATGTTATTACTTAATATCAGTCTTCTGCCACTGCCCCTGAGACTCCTGTGTCTTTCTTTCACATGGCAAAATTACAGCCTGGCCCTTAGCCATGCTGCACAAGGGCATGCTCAAATTTCAGGATTCATCAGGATGGACTATAATGAGATTAGAACTTTATTAATGTTATCAGTATCAGAAATTTTTATGTAAAAATAAGTTTTGTTCAATGAAAGCTAATACAGTGTCTAGTCTGTTGTTGGAACTCTATACAAGAAAGCTTCTTGTCTGTATGTCTGTGTTGGCATGCAAGCAGTAATCTTTCCATCTGAAGAATCCTGTGTCTGCAGCAATTGGAATGCTGTCCCATTTTGAGTTGCAGCACTGGCCCAGTACCTTTTTTGAATTTTTTTAAATTATAAGAATTAACTGGCATTCATGGAAACAGTAGTTGTTAGTCCTAGAGATAAGGACAGGCAAATGAATAGCAGCCCTGAAGATCTCAGAAATGGCACAGGCACACTGCTAGAATGATTTTCCCATGCCACTCAGAGAGATCTTGACAGGCTGGAGAAATGGGCTGGCGGGAACCACATGAAGTTCAACAAGGGGCAGTGGCAGTATCCCTGGGACATGCTGGGGCCAACCAGCTGGGAAGCAGCTTTGCAGAAAAGGTCCTGGGCATCCTGGTGGACGCCAAGTTAAACATGAGGCAGCAGTTGCTGCAAAGGTGGCCGACAGCTCCTTGGGCAGCATCAGGCAGAGCATTGCCAGCGGGTCAAGGCAGTTGACCCTCTTTAAAACCAGCCCTGGAGAGGTACATCTGGGGTGCTGGGGCCAGCTTGAGAGGGACATAGACCTACGGCAGGCCACAAAGAGAGTTAAAGGACTGGAGATCTGTCATATGAAAGAAGCTGATTGATCTGGGTCTGCTCAGCTTGTAGAGAGCCCAGATACCAGTACCATGAAGCCAGACCCTTCCCAGTGGTGACCCGTGACAGGACAAGAAGCAACTGACTCAACACACAGGAAATCCCATTCAAACAAGACATTTTTTACTCTGAGGGTGGTCACAGACAGGAGCAGGTTACTCAGAAAGGTTGTGATCCCTTGAGATACTCATGGCTCCGGTGCCACTGACACTGCTCCAAGCAGCGGATTGGATCAGAGGTACGCTCCTGACTTAGCTGATCTGCAAGTAGGTCAGCCACAACTTGTATCCAGCATAGGCTGAAGGCTTGAGCCATCTAATAATGAAGGGCAGGGAAAAGGCAACACTTGTTTATTTAGACAAAACCAGTCTGGTTTGTATGAACCAGTTTTCACCCAGTGTTGTATTTCAGCATTATTCAGCTGGCATTATTACAATGTTACCCTATGTGTGTATTTGCTTTGGAAGTCAGCCCTGTTGTGTAGGTTTATTATCTGACTTGCTATAGTTTGAAGAGATTATCTTTTAAGCAGTTGCAGTGGGAGTTTAAGTAGAGTGACTGTTTTTCAGATAGTTAATTGCTTTAGTCTAATACCCTGTTTTTCAGAGGGATTATGACACAAGGTGCTTCAAAGCAGCCCCAAAGACAAGATAACATGCTTCCAATAAGACCACAATTAAACTGTAGTTAACAAAACCTGAAAAATGGGTTCCTTGAATTTTTGTGAATGGAAAACATTGGTTCAGGAGAAAGTTCTTTCTGTCTTGTGGTGCTTTTTCTTTAAATCCATGGGCTGCTATTCTGGTTGTTCCCTCCTCTGACATTCACTTCTGGTGGAGAGATCTCCCACATCATTGCTTATCAGTTCCGCAGGGATAGAGCACTCTGAGAACTGAAGATCCAGCAGCTCTAGCTTCCTGATCCCCTGATACACTTCCTGGGTCTTGTGCAACTAGAAAAGAGCTTGCAGACAGGACGGCATTGATGTTCGGTTGTCACTGTTTAAACAAGCATTTTCCCTCCCACCTCTAAAGCCATTACAGCTGTCTTCCATTTGTTTTGGCAACAAGATGGGTTAGTCAGCGTGCTCAACAGCACCCACATTTCCTACGCTACTTCGTGAACATCTTCAGGAGTTTTGAGTGTATCACTTCAGCTACTTATTTTTTGCTATATTTTCTGACAGCACCAGTTCTGTCTTTCTTCTGTATGTTGTCTTACAGTTGAACACATTACTGAAAACCTGCCATAGACCTTACTGTTTGATAGAGGACCTCAGGATTCATGAACTGTTTGTCACTGCATTTCATGAGCACAGAAATCCTTTCTCTACTACTATTCTATGTCCGACAACAGGAGTCAGCTTACAATTGAGAGGATACTTAACAAAGATATTAATACCCTCCCTGAATAATGTTTCAGCATCAACATCACTTTCTTCTGCAAATACTAAAGCCAAGTTCTGCCCCCATTATGAAGGCAGGTTACTTGAAAAACTGTAAATGGCTTCAGTGTCTATCTGCTTATAACTGGAATCTAATAAGCTTTCTGTGGGCAGCATTTTCTGGAAATGAATGAGCCAGAGCTGCTTGTCAACCTTAATTGATATTTTCAGGAAGAACTGATTTTTCAGATGTACAATCCTGAAGAACTGACTCTTCAGCAGAAGAATGCTTTAACAAGAAGAAAACTTCTAGAGCTCTCACAGGACAAATACTGGAGGCATCAGATATTCTCCAAATTGTTTGGCTTTGCTTAAGGACAATGGAGAAGAGGGGAGAGTGACCTATCTGGGATGTGCAAGAAAACTGTCTTCATCATGAAGCAAATATGAGATGATAACTTTAATATTGTTCTCTAAATAATGATTTTTGTGTCTCAGTTAAACTTCAAGACTTATATTATTAAGTCTCTTTAAGGCATTTCCCATTCCCCACCCAGGAAAAAGGTTTGCATTGCCCACACAAGCTATTCTATTTAGGCTGTCTTGTTTAGTCTTCAACAAGGTGCAAAACACTTCATGTGCAACATGATACCTCTATTATGTGACCCTCTAATACATAAGCCTTAAGGTAAATGAGTTTTACCTTACCTGGGTTTGGATTTCAGCTCACTGCTGAATTTCTGACTCAGGAGTTGTCAAGGGCTGTCATACCCAGCAAGGGATTTCAGATCATGAGATCATTTCTTTGACTGTTGCCAGTGATCTTGTTTGACTGCTGGTAATACACCAACAAAGAGGTGTATACAATGGAAGCTTTGCCAAACTTCTAAATGCTAAGTAATGCGAAGTAAAATTCATATTAGTTCAATTAATTTGATTTAACATTTTAATACTGCTTCAAGATTTTGTTTGCTAATCTTGAAATAGGTTGTTTATTCATGAATATGTGAAATACCAAGTCCCAGTTGATGTGCAGATACAGCAGACTATATATTGGAATATGCAGGTACGGTTTTATTATTTGGTGTGTGAAGCAAGTGTTTATGAAATGTAGAAAAAGACATACCAGAATTTTAGCAGTTCAGAGCCCACTAGTAGATCAAAATCATAGAATCATAGAATAGTTTGGGTTGGAAGGGATCTTCAAAGTTTATCTGGTCCAACCAGCCTGCAATGAGCATCTTCAACAAGACCAGGTTGCCCAGAACCACATCCAGCCTGACCTTGAATGCCTTCAGGGATGAGGCATCCACAACCTCTCTGGGCAATCTGTGCCAGGATTTTACCACACTGATTGTAAAGAATTTCTTCTTCACATTCAGCTTGAATCTACTCGTTTAGTTTAAAACCATTACCTCTCATCCTATTGCAACAGGCCCTGCTAAAATGCCTGTTTCCATCCTTCTTATGGGCCCCTTGTAAGTACTTAAAAGGCTGCAATAAGGTCTCCCTGAAGTCTTCTCCAGGCTGAACAACCCCAACTCTCTCAGCCTTTGCTTATAAGAAAGGCACTCCATTCCTCTGATCATTGTTGCGGCCCAACTCTTTATCTAATCCAACAGGTCCCTATATTTCCTGGACTGAGGAATTAATAGGATGGTTGAAGATCATAACAGTAGAATGATACTGTTTTATAGAATATCCCTGAATACCTGGAATTGTTGGAAGATTTTGTAATAGCTTCATTTAAAAAAAATAAATCAGTTATTCCCACTTGCTTTTCAAAGTAGCATCCTTTGAAGCTATCACAGCAATATCTGTCACAGTGTTCTCCAAATGAAAATGTTGAAACCATAATTTAAATACTGATGTAAAACCACAGTCACAGCTGTACTACCTTGCAGTCAATAGAAGCAAAGATAACATCAGCACATGAGCAGCTCCTTTACATGCTGTTGTCACTGTTTAAGCCCAGCCCTAACTAGTACCACTGCACTGCCAAACTGGGTTGCAGTAAAGTGTAGTACTACACACATATGAGGAAAGACAGTGAGCTCTTTCATAATAACATAAAAACCAGGGTGTGTGGTAATTATTGTTTACAGAAATCCCCCTAAGATGGTTAATTTTACGAATTTTCATCTAAAAGCCATAAAGTTCCAGTACCAAGGTTACACGCAGACCTAATAGTCCATACCCACAAAGTAGCCATGGAAGTATAATTAGGTGATTTCTTTCTCTCTACAGATATTTAATCTTGGACACTGCCTAGACTTTGGAATGAACTGGCGTTCCACAGTGAAGAGAACAGATGTAAGATCTGTGTCTCTTTCAGTTTTCTTTTATTTAGAATTTAGAGGTTTTGTAGTACATAAAACATGTGTTCTTATTATTGTGGAGCTAGAAATTACACTGAGCTACAACCTTTTTACAGGCACCTCCAAGATACCTCTCTCTCACTCTCTTCTCTGGCCCTGAAATAACACAAACATTTTATATTCATTCAGAAGGTTGCTAACAGTTGTTGGTTTATAATTCTGGGTTTGCTTACCTACTCCATCACTTTGAGTCTGGACTTGGTATGAGTAAAATCATTCTTGTTTCAGAAGAGGGACAAGCTGGGGTTTCTCCATCTGTCCCCTCTCTCTGTAGTGAGGTGATGTCTGACAGTCTTAGAGCACTTGTAATCGTGCATCTAGATGCCAGATAGCATCACACTTCAGAGTTACATTCTTCAGTCTGTATACTCCTTATTTAATTTTATAGAGCTAATCCTTCCTCTTGACAGGCAGCCATGTAGCTACAGTACAAAGAAATGAGGTAAGTAAGAGTTATGTGAAAGTCTACACATTGGGTAAGACAGATTGACTTCTCCAGTCACCTTTGTTCCTTAGATTGATCTTTGTTAACATCCCATATGGTAGAAATTTTCTGAGGAACAAAAAACCAACTTTGTCACCACTGTCATTTTTCTACCAAGAGCAGATGCTAGGGAAATATAGTCCTAACTGTAAACACAAAACTCCTATTTGATCAGCCAAGTAACTAGGCATTGCTAGCCCTCTGTGTGAGACTTATCATTTAAGCAAGGCATATTTTGTACTCAAAAGCCATTTGCACAGATATTTATTATGTTATTTATGATGTTCATTTTCAACAAACATACATTTGTTTTGCTTCTTTGACATTTTCATCATTTGCTGGTGGCACCTGGGTTAGCATTAACGTTAATTCCACAAGTGGCTTGAGAGAAAATTTTAAATGATTATGTGGTTTATAAAAGAATGCGATATAAAAAAGGTTCTATATGGTTATGGTAAGTTTTGCTTTAAGTCCGAAAGACTTAAGAGTTTAAAGCATAAATTAAGAGTTTAAAGCATAAATTGTATTTTCTGAACAAAGGAGCTTTCTGAATTACATTTTGCCTTTCTGAAAAGCACCATCTGTTTATAATTTTTTAAAAAAATACACTTATTGACTGCATTAATTTCTTCAGAAAGCTAAATTCATTTATAACCAAAGGTGCCCACCTGGCAGCATGACAAAGAGAAGCCCTTTGTTTATTCCAAAAAAAGCCATGCACAGGCAGCAGATTAAGTCTTACTCTCTTACCCTTGTGCACCCCATACACAAGCAGATTCTTGTCACAAATTAAACATGGACCATTTCTTTGGGCATTAGGAATATACTTCATCCTTGTGTAGCTTCTTTTCGGATAGATACCAAAGGAGTTTCTAATCCTATCATCTGTAGGTGGACAAACAACCACAAAGGACACTGGTATTCTGTCAGTAACTTGTGACTCAACCAGTCAGGTAACAAGCTGGCATTCTGGATCCCATTCAGTCATCTCCTTTATTTTCCTTCTCTTTATCCAGCAGTTGTTTTGTTGTGGGTACACCCCATATGTTTAAATGACTCAAAATAAAATCAACTATTTCTTAATATTTGTGCTAGACCATTGCAGTGTGGGAAGTGTCTCCCAGTTATTAGTTATTCTTCTGTACTTCCTTTTCTTTATCCTAGTAGAGATGAAAAAGGGCAAGGTTTCTCAACCCTGGTTAGTTATGTGTGTAATCATCCTGTTTGCTATACCTACACTTGTATGTAAATTTAAGCCTAGCTCTTAAGCCAGCAAGATCAGTAAGCCTCCTGTGCTTAATCCCATCACCCCAGTGAGTGTGCATGGAAGTCCCCTGGGAGCACAGAGCCAGCCCTGGGAGGCAAAATTATGCTTCCCCCTATGTAGTAGCACAGCAAGCCACACACGCCAGCTCCACTAACTCCTTCCAGCCATGAGGCAGTAAGAGGGTTATTCATTACCTCTTAATGGAGTGGTGTTCTCCTTGCTTCCCCTGAAACCTTTCAGATCAAAGACCGAGTTCTCAACTGGAATGGGAGCCAAGGGCAGCTTCCACTCAGCCATTCACTTGGTGTCAGCTTTGCTCAGTTGACATTTAGAAACCTGCTAGGGTAAAACCAGTTAAAAACCAACTGAACACCAATAAGACTGATTTAAAAATCCAGAGTATTGTAGTTGCATGCATTAACGAAAAATATCAAGTAAATCATGTAAATGAAGTTGTCCTAAAGCACTACAAAATTTTAATAAAATTTTTTTCAATATGTAAAAGGTAACCACCAAGTTTTGTAATTAAATGTGGCAAAAGGATTTTAATGGAAAATACTGGTGCATAATCTGCATTAATTGTGTAATGCTACCCAACATGGATTCCTCTGCTGCTTTTCTGGTGGAGTAGGAAGGAGAAGAATAAAAACACCATGCTGAAACCTTGCTGTACAAGAGTGGGTATTAGTCACTTCAACCTCTTTCCTTTTTAATAGAATGCATGACTAACTTTCAAGGAGAGGAAAGTAATAATCTCAGTGGTGAAAAACAGCTGTATATCATTAACAGCTTGAAAGTGGAGGTGGTGCTTTCATCACTTCCACTTTCCCTTCCTCCTCCCTTCTGTGTTCTTTTCAGAGGCATAGTTTCATTTTCCTGGTTCTCACTTAACTGACTCCAAATTACAGCTTTCTGGCAAAATGAAGGTGGATTTTCTAAAGGTTCTTTCTGTATTTTGTCAAGCAAGCCAATGGTGGGTAATGTTTGGCACATTTGCTTTTTCTTTGGATCTTTTCCTTCCATTGTCTGAAGCCACCTGTGCAAAAACAAGAGAGTGAGAGAAGTCCTCCTGAATCGTGTGTGCTCAAACCCCCTTTCTTCTGGCTCCTCCACAAGTGGAGCTGTAACTTCTGTATCAACAGGAGTTACGTCTTTTATTACATTCCCTCTCTTTTCCATACACAGTACTTGGCTCCACAGCCGCATACCCCATTATTCCTTGCAGAGAGCTTTTTCATTCAGTCTCAAGAATGGTCAAAAAGCCTCCAGCAAACCCAATGGGATATTTGCCACCTGTTGTCACTAATCTTCATCTTCCCTCCTATGCTCTGTTGCCAGGAGGAAGGGCGAGTAGAAATGGTTTTCATGTGGTTTAGCCTTACTCCCTACTGTCTTTCTGTGTTTGTTTTAGCAGAAATTAGATTGATTTCTGAGAGCTTCTGCCTCCTGCAACAGCAGCTGTTGGGGAAAAGAGGCCAAAAGAGGGATGGTTTTCAGCAGTCCAGTATATGAAGATCAGATCTTGCAGGATTAGCTCCAGTCAGAGCCAAAGTGTCATTACAGAGGATATGTCTGGAAAGGTCACAAAACTCAAACAGAACAATTGTCAACCAGGATCCAGTATTATCCAGATATGACTGTATTCAGTATTACATTGAAGATAAAGTTTGTTGTTATGCTGTGTTCCCTCACCCAATGCATGTGCTTTTCTCCTGATTACTGCTCATCCCTTTGGCAATATGAGACTCCACTGCTCTTTATTCATGAGTTAGGAAAAGCCCTGGTGGCATTCCTACATGGCCAATAAATGAGTTACCGCCAGTAGCATTTAATTATGTACAGCTACGCACAAAACAGGCTCCAACAACACAGCCGTGATTCTGAATGGAAGGTAAAGCTCTTCCTTAGGAAATTACTCATCCTGGCAGGATGGGGGTGGCTGCTTTTCACTGCCACCAGCCTCTCTGTCGCTGTTAGCCTTTTAATGGGTAAGGAAAGCCATGAAGGCTCTTTGCTGCCCCAGGGATGGTGTATGTACCAAAAGGAGGTAGGTGTATACCCTGAGGGGCACAGATGATATACAGGATTTATTCCCTTAATCCAAGGGACTACAGCTAGTTTTCTGGGCATTGGTTCTTTGCTTTACTTCTTCCCTCCCTAGGGACCACTTTTCCATCTAATGAGATTGCCATTGTTAACTTTAATTATTTTAATACGAGTTTCACATTACTTACAGTTCTGGATTAAAATTATTACTTGCAAGTCTCATTATATCTTACATATTACATAGTTCATATTGCATACTATATATTAATTATCTATTATGTATTATCATCTATTATATATATATATACATATAAATACAGGTTTTAAAGCTTCTAGTTTTCACATCTCCTCAAGCTTAAGAAGAAGATAACAGTTATTCTGTTTTGCAAATTATGCAGTGTTGAAGTTGTTTGACTTGGCAGCATATTTCTGTCCTATAACTGGACTTTGGAAGATGGCTGTTAGATACAAGGTCTGCTGGGTCTACTAGACCTTATCTTCTCCTTGTTTCTATGTGCCTTCTGTTTTTCTCTGAGATTCAGAGTAGTGTGTGTATGTCAGGATTTTTCTACTTGAAGTTAATTATTTTTCCATAACTTCCTATTGTAAAGTGCTAAAAGAGAAACTTACACTATAGTAATTCATACAATCATATGTCACATAGCTGGTTTTTATTTTCCTGGCTGCCTATATTCAATTAAATGTTATTTTCTGCTCTTTGGGATTTAATCTGTAACATGATGAATAATTATCTTAATTTTAGTCTGATTTTTTTTCTGATGGGGCAGAACAGTGAATAAGGTGGTTCATTATTAAAATGTAAGAAGTTCACAAAATGTGAGTAAGATCAAAACATGAGTAGGTAGGTGAATATGTAAAATCCTTGCAATTATTGTGCTCTCCAGACTGCGTGGTGGGACTTGCATTATTTATACTGTATCACAGATCAATTACACATTAACTATGTTGACCCATCAGGTCCAGATTAAATTCTGAACCAAAGTGCTTATTTCCTTGCATGATCATTTTGGTTTTAAAATAACCTTCATTCTGTTCCTGATGGAGCTCATAAGCAGTGATTGTGTAAAATACCTCAGGGGTAGTTAAAATCCCAGAACTTAACTGCAGGTAAGACATAATTTTTGGTGAGAACATTGCTGTTTCGAGCTGTGAGTAGTCACTTCAAATCAGCCAAGTGATGTTTTGGTAGTGCCTTCAGGACAAATAATATGTAGTGGGCTGTTGATTGGGTAACTAAATGTCTTTGGGGGTCTGATCAGGTCTTGTTTGCACATTAATAACATTTTCAAATACTTAAATTTCATCAGAGTGAGTAGGAATAAGTGAAGGAAGTTCAGGGATGTGAGCACATGCCTACATGTTGACTGGACCATGACTAAAGAAATGGTTTACTCCAACAGTTACCAAGACTATGAACTGGGATCCAGAGAAGACAAGGTGGTATATCCTTATTTTAATCAGTAAAAAGCAGGTTGGCAGTGCCCAAGGACATCCTTTTTTGTCCTCCCCATAATTAAATAATAGACAATTCAGTGCAAATAGTGGGAATAAAAGTGACTTGATTTCCCACTGCGGGTCAGTAGCTGAAGGGGTGCTGTGTGGCTTGCCCGTTGCAGGGGTCACACCTGTGCTGCTAACCACAGCTGACTGGCAGCACTTCCCACTGCCTGGCATCATTCTCCCAGTCATCCTACAGACTTCCTCAGGCTGAGGAGAGAGCAGGCTGTGGAGCTGTCACTGGTGGGTATGTGCCCTCTTTCACCATTTGATTCACAATTGCTGGTGGAGGGCAGCTGAGGACTGCTGGTGGGAGGATGATGATGAGTTGATGGCTATGAAATAAAGAAAAAGCCAGCAGTCCCTTGCTCCAGTCACCCTTTCTGCCTGATAAAACTCTCACAACAGCAGTGCTTGTACGATTCACTCTCTTCCTCCCCAGGCACAAGCCTCTAACAATTGCTACAAATTCTGCTCATATCAGACAATATTTTGTTCTTGTATTAACTTGAACTGGGAAAAATTTTGACCCATCTTAGAGCAGCATTTATTTCAATGCTTGGTATGTACTTAGTAAATGCAACGAGGAAAGATTTGTACTTTGATTTCAAGAAAAGCTATTGCCTTAGAATTCCATCAGGTACATCAACACTTTCTAGACTATTTGTAAGCTCTTCAACCCACACTAAAATGCTGCATCTTTTCTGTGGAATGAATCTGGAATTTAGAGCAAATGCATCAATTTTCTGGTACCTGCTACTTCATCTCAATTTGAAATTGAATTGGGCATATAGTTTGGTGTGATGGAGTATTGCCAAATACAGTACCTCTCATTTGAAACTGGCACAGATCTTTGATAATCTTTCATACAAACCCCCAAATGTGCTTGTGAAATGCAAGACATAGCCTGTTTTTTGTGTGTTGGGTTTTTTTCTGCCTAAGCCAATTTCTTTAGAAGTATTTAAAAGGTAAAGTACAAAAACCATATATCATAATAAGTCTTTATGAGTTGTGAGTACATGGCGCCTTGATTTTAGAACTAAACAGAGCTATCAATGCATGTTGCCATTTGATAGCTTAAAAGCCTCATAAAAAAACAATGAAGGAATAGTATATCATTATTTGATTTATAATTAGAACATGACAAGATGAATAAATATCTGTAAATCAAAAGATGCCTAGTCATTCCTTTTATTGCATTTCTTCCTGTGCTTTTTCCATCTTTCAGTTGAAGGACAGGAAGGGATTTTACTTTCCACTGGCGTTGCATTTCTTTGTCTTTTCAGGAAAGGCAAATGTAAAAAGAAACCCAATAGCCAGAACAAAGTGCTGATTGTCATAGCTCTGATCCAGAGAAATATCTCCATTCAGAAAAGGTGTTTAACTGTATTTTGATGTTAGCATCAGCTTCATCAAGAAAGAATTAGATGCGTGTTTAAGGAATAAGAAATCAACTTTGAGCAATTTGAATGCTTGATCCTGCTTCCCAGCTGGGGCAGGAGGCCTGGGCTCCTTGATGAATGAGAGTGACAAATATGCAGATGCAGTCCAGCAGCCATTTTAGGAGAGTTAGTAAAATAGAACAAATTTAAGTAGGGGAAATCTTGGTGTATATCTCACATTACAGACGCTTTGAAATAGAGTGCCAGAAGCAAAGTGAAATCAGTGAATGTAAGGACAGGACAGCAAAGCTGGAGTGAGAATTTTTCAGGAAAGCAAAAAAAGAAGTTTGAAAAAGTAAGAAATGTTTTATTGCTTTAAATTATCTTTAAATTCTAAAAAGAGTTTAATCAATAATGGGAAAGGTACCAAAAATTTCTGTAACTCAATATTGATTTTTATGTTATATTTATCCTTTGAAAGGCACTACCAGGTCATTAATGAATTAAATAGAAGAACCCTGAAAAGTTAAGGATTTTACCACTCTAAAAAGCTACATATTTGTTACTCAAGGTCACCGCAACTGCTTATTTTTTGAGAACCATTAGTTCCACATAGTATGTAAGGAAGAAGAGTTCCAGCTGCCAGATGACAAACGTGAAGTTTCTATTATTGTCTGTGAGGGCTCATACATCAGCCCTTATGTTTGAAAAGAAAGGAGTTATTTTTGCTGCCTTTCATTTATTCATCTCCCTTTCATTTATTAAGTTCTGTTATTCTGGCTTTTCAGTTAATCATTACTCAACACTGCACTATTACCTGGTTTTTATTACAATTTTATGTTAAACCCATGGCCAGGTTGGATGGGGCTTTGAGCACCTGGTCTAGTGGAAGGTGTCCCTGCCCATGGCAGGAAGTTGGAACTGGGTGATATTTAAGATCCTTTCCAACACAAACCATTCTGTGAGTCTATGATTTTAATAATTTAGATCTTGGACTGCTATATACTTAAACACTGGACTAACCAGAAATACTATAAAAGAAAACATGCTGCTCACATACCAGCCCAATGGCTAAAAATCTCCACTTCCCCTGAGGAAACTTCATAACCTCTGCATTTGTGTGTGAGGTTTCAGGGCTTGCACCATTCACCTGTTGGTTTCCCATGCAGACCTGCCAGCTAAATCCCCATTGTAGCAGTGCTTCCATGGCTAACCCTCATGAAACTGATGGTTCCACACAAGGTATTGGATCCTGCTGGTTCCCTTCTCCAAACAAGGATGTTCTCACATGTGGGTTTCATGTTCTCTAACTAATACATACTAAAAGGCCTTCAAGCTACAGTGTGGAAAGTATTTTCTTTTACAGCTATGTTATGGCCCCAGTTTCAGTACTCTGAAGTTTTACAGCTCTGACCATGTTGCCCTAGCCCTGCTAGCATTCAGCACAGGAAGTCACCACTGGAGTGCAGTCAGGATCTTGGGCAGTCTGAGTTAGCAATCTGGACTTGCTCTACATCCCCCTACAGAGGGGCAATGTGGCTTTGCAGAGGGAGATGGACCTTGAGGCTGCTTACTTGGCTGGGCAACAGTGTGTCTAAAAGAGACGAAGTTCATGTGCATATGCTTGAAATTTTCTTCTTTTTTTCTCCCCTATTTTTAAAACCTTTTTTTATTTTTTAGCTTTTCAAATCCATTTACTTAAGTTTCTTTATTGCTTCAAAGCACAAAAATATTGAACATCATTCATTTAGGAGTTCTGGACAACACAGGTAGTACTGTAATATCATATCAAAACTTCAGCTAGGAAATAAGTGTTACAGATGACTAGGCTAGCCTCGGGAAGGACAGGAGTTTAAGTAAATTTATTCCTAGTAGTATTATGAATTCAGATATAACTTAATTTCTGGTGGTGTTGGGTTGGGACATACTGTCCTTATTTTATCCAAGCCAAAGCACTTGACCATTGTACAATGCTTATTTGACATGTTTTCTATATCAGATTGCCGGCCAGCCTTTTGTTCAATTACATTACAAATTTAAATGCATGGTTTTTTATTCAGAGGATAAAACCCAATCTCTAACCCTTTTTCTCTTTCACCAGGTCATGTTCACTCCAGTGCCAGTTTTCATTTCTCTCTCTGCTTCATGACTATACTTTTTCTTAGTTATGCTCTTTTTTTTATTTCCTTCTATTGCTTCATGGGGAAAAATGTATCTTCTTTGAATATTAAATACACAGTAAGACATAATGAACAAGGAAATTCCCAAATTAAGCCTTCTATCTAGCTCTGCTTAACGACTTTGTTTCAGTTTTTCCTTTCATTGCCTACCAAGATCAGGATAAATGGCTCCATATAACCCTTTTTCCTCAATAGAAATTAAATGCTTGTGCTGGGAAACCAAAAAGAAAAATAATTGTTTCAGGAATGTAAACCTCTATATTTCATATCAAACTTACTAGAAATACTGACTGCATGAACAAGATTAAGAGGAATGTGCTAGGAAGGGCAGTGCAGGATTGCAGTGGGCTAAACCCCTAGCATGGCTTGGAGGTACCTGATAAGGGACCAGTAAATAGCTCTGCCTGTATCCTGTGAATAAAGCAAGGCTAAACTGGCTATATTCATTCTGTGTGTGGAAATTCAATTTGTACAGTTTCATTTTGTATTAATTTTGAAGGAAGTGATTATTTCTGTTGTTCTTTTCAGGACATAAAGGGTCTTCAGGTAGGTATTGTCAAATGGTTATTTTTTCTGATAGAGAGAAAGGGAAAAAAAATGGACTGCTGGGTATTTCATAGAATCATAGAATAGTTAGGGTTGGAAAGGTCCTGAAGATCATCTAGTTCCAACCCCCCTGCCATGGGCACACCTCCCATTAAACCATGCCACCCAAAGCTATGTCCACCCTGGCCTTGAACACTGCCAGGGATGGAGCATTCACAACTTCCCTGGGCAACCCATTCCTGTGCCTCACAGTAAAGAATTTCTTCCTTATATCCAGTCTAAGCTTTCCCTGTTTAAGTTTGAACCCGTTATCCTTTTCCTCTCACTACAGTCCCTAATGAAAAGTCCCTCCCCAGCATCCCTATAGCCCCCCTACAGATTCTGGAAGGCTGCTAGGAGGTCTCCACGCAGCCTTCTCTTCTCCAGGCTAAACAGCCCCAACTTTCTCATCCTGTCTTCATACAGAAGGTGTTCCAGTCCCCTGACCATCCTCATGGCCCTCCTCTGGACTTGTTCCAACAGTTCCATGTCCTTTTTATGTTGAGGACACCAGAACTGCACACAATACTCCAAGCGAGGTCGCACGAGAGCAGAGTAGAGGGGCACAATCACCTCCCTTGACCTGATGGTCACACCCCTTTTGATGCACCCCAGGATATGGCTGGCTTTTTGGGCTGCAAGCACACACTGAAGCAGCCACATGTTCATTTTTCTATCCACCAACATCCCCAAGTCCTTCTCCACAGGGCTGCTCTCAATCTCTTCCCTGCCCAACCTGTAGCTGTGCCTGGGATTTCTCTGACCCAGCTGTAGGACCTTGTGCTTGTCATGGTTAAACTTGGGGCATCAGCCCACCTCACAAGCATGTCAAGGTCCCTCTGGATGGCATTCCTTCCCTCCAGCATATCAACCCAACCACCCAGCTGGGTGTCATCAGCGAACTTGCTGAGGGTGCACTCAATCCCACTGTCCATGTCACCAACAAAGATGTTACAAGACAAGTCCTAACACCGATTCCCTGAGAGAAAATTTGCTGTCTACTTTGATGATGCTCAGACTTGTTCTAAATGCCTTTTTTACAAGATAATCATCGTGCTTTGGCACCAAATTTTGCTATTTATTCTCTGTTGTACCTGGACTTCTGTGTATAGTACCTTTCCCAACCAGTCCAAACTATCAAAACAAGACTGACTGTCAAATGGACTGAAAAGGATGCATTGAAATCTGTGGAAGATGTGGACAAAACAATGCTTTTTCTTACTAAAAAGGGAACTGGGAACATGAACACCAAAGAGACTTTTTCTGTTAACACTCTTCAGTGGGTTTCCATTATTGCAAAGGTGTTTTAAGGTGTGAAAAAGAAGAAATTGCACAAATGTTAATGCTGATTTCCTCTGTATTTTCTTGTAAAATTAAATGGGCTTCTATAAATAAATAAAACTGTATGTAGTGGTCCAATATCTTTGTACTCTATGTTATAATCTCCTCCAGTACTGTAGTTCAGGTATTATAAGAACGGTCATTGAACATCAAATGCTGGACATCACAGTTCATTCCCATGAATATTCCTGTAAAGTTAAGAATTAACATCCATCCAAATCAGTAGAAGGTAGCTCTCATTAAATGTTTTACTTGTGTTATGTGGATCTACCATGTTTTAGGCAGTTAACGAAAAATGATACCTGAATGATAAATTCAAGTATCTTCAGATGACTTATGAAAATAGTGGAAAAAGAGCAATTTAAAAAGAAGGATGTCTAAGCTATCTTGGTCACTCTGTTAAGTGCTGCTTCTCAGCAGGGCTTCTACTAGTGGATCGTCCCGTTATCAGCCAGCCCAGCTCCACAAGGTGCAGAGTTTCCCAATTGCCACCACAGTCACTGGGAAGATGCAAGATGTCCGCGCCTCACAGGATCAAACCCATGGATCAAAAGGAAGAGCAGTGTTTTCTCTGAGGCCTGATAGAGTAGTCATGTTCTGTGAACTATAAAGTTTCAGTAAAAACCCAGCCAGGTGCCAGATTTCCCCCATACTAATTCAGGGTCAGTTTCTCAAACATATCAGATGGCTCAGGCTCAACGATACACTCTGAAGCTGTCTGCTGGGTGGCACCTCGTGCACAGGTCAGTTTTAGGTCTGGTTTTGGTATTTTTTTGATACAGATCCTATCGCAGCTATCGTTGCTCTTTAAATGGGTGTGGAGAAAGCAGCGGCTGTAACATTTGAGGCTCATTTTTATTTCAAAGTCATGATCCAGCCTTCATAGCCTCATAAGGAAGTGAGATTGCTCTCTATTTTTCAAGATGTTCCAATTTGGGGCAGTAACACAGAGGGCATCCTTGTGACAAACTGGATTGCGGTAGAAGTTTTGGAGAAAGTGAGCTCTTTTCTTCCTTTTTAGTTGGGTTTTGAAACATTCTCCTTATACCTCATCCTGAGATTTTTTACTGAAATCGATTTTCTGCAAGAGGCTTTGTTTTGGTGTCAAAAATGCCATTGCAGGGTTGATATTTGGGTCAGGACTCTCTGTGAGTGTAAACTTATGCACCAAACTGTAATAAAATAATAGTTCAGTTAAGTCTGCTTTACACAGGCTCAGTCCCAGCAATCTCACAGTTATTTCATCCCCAGTGTAGGAGATAAAGTGATTTGAACTGACTGAAGGCAAAAATCTTTCCATTGCTCTTATGTATTTTTTAAGACTTTCCATTTGCCTACTTTAGTATCATTAAAATCAGTAAAGATCAGCACTGGGAAGCATTTCTTTTCAGGAAAGTGGTCAAACACTGGAACAGGCTTCCTAGAGAGGTGACCAATGCTCCAGGCCTGTCGGTATTTAAGATGCATTTGGACAATGCCTTTAACAACATGCTTTAACTTTCGGTCAGCACTCAAGTGTTCCAGCAGTTGGAGTAGATGAACTTAGGAGGTCCCTTCCAATGGAAATAGCCCTGATTCCTATTTATTTGAAGCGAGCAGCAGGAGGGCTGAATGGAAAGAGAAGCCTGAATGGGACTCCCCCACACTGACAGCCAGGTGGTGTGGGCAGGGAGAGGAAAGGTGCCAGGATGGGGTGACAGTGGCACATCCCTGCAAGGGACTGGAGGCATCATCTTAGGACAAAAGTAAAGCTTTCTGGGGTTTGACCAACCTGTGAGTCACAAACTGGTAGCAACTATAGCATTAGAAATGCCGTGGTCAAGCCTAGGCTGACAGCCCACTTCATGTGTGATTTTAGGGTACAAAAGAGGGAGAGGACAAAGGATGTCAACCTCCAGATCCACAGGGCCAGGAAAACCGGCTTTTTGCCAAGGAGCATAAAAGAGCTTTACACAGGAGACACAGGACTGGATTCAAATTTTGTGTCAGAATCCCTTCCACCATTCAGGCAGTGGGGTAGAGCCTCAATATTGATCTTTAATGCATATTTTCCCAGCGATTTCAAATGCATTGCATGAACTTGCAGACTCAGCCATACATCAAAGGCACTGTGGCATGGAACATCTGCTGTTTTCACCAACCTCTTGTGCCAGATTTGGCCTTTGCTTCAGGATCAGAGCTCTGCCTCCAAAAAGCCCTTTTTGTGCTGGCTGGCTGGCGCAGCTGGGGACGTGGGACGGAGCTGCCCACAGTCTGCACCAGCTCCTGATGACGTGCTAGCTGCCTTCTGCTTCCTCCCTTGAGCTGTGAAGGGACGAGCTGCGCGGGAGCTGCCAGACAGCAACAGCTCAGCCCCTCTGACCCACTCTGGACAAGGGGCCACTGCTGTGGCTGCTGCCCACAGCCATGCTCCTGCCCTTTAGAAGAACACTTGGGGCTACACAGAGCGCAATGCTGGTGCTGGGGTGCTGCATTCGGGTGCCCTTCAGTAGCTGAATGACTGGAGCAGGGAGAGGAAAATGTAAGGGAGAGCTGGTGAGGGGGGAGAGGGAATTTTTTTGCTGTTAAACCAAAACACGGCTGTTGTACAAATGCAGTAAAAGGGAGGCTTTTGGACTTCAGCTTGTCTAAAATAAGTCTTCCAACTACAAGTTATAGCAGCTTCCAATGCTTAAAGGGGGGCTACATGAAAGCTGATGAGAGACTTTTTACAAAGGCATATAGAGACAGGAAAA
Organism: Psilopsiagon aymara; assembly: GCA_024733675.1. Taxonomy (NCBI): domain Eukaryota; kingdom Metazoa; phylum Chordata; class Aves; order Psittaciformes; family Psittacidae; genus Psilopsiagon; species Psilopsiagon aymara. The sequence goes on along the minus strand of JANRGW010034580.1, from coordinate 55,901 downwards.
GGAGGAAGGGGTTTGATCCATGGAAGAAATTCTTCACTGTGAGAGTAGCGAGGTGCTGGCACTGGTTGCCAAGAGAAGGGTTGGACAGGGCTTGGATCAGCCTGGTCTGGTGGAAGGTGTCCCTGCCCGCGACAGAGTGATCTTAAAGGCCCTTTCGAAACCAAACCATTCCATGATTACACGAAGTTGTGAGTGCCGTTTGCGTGATTATATGCTGATGCCTGGAAATTTCACAGCCAGCATCTCAGTGTCATACATACTAATTATGTTCCTAAAATACAACTTCTTAAATTTGATTTATTTGGCAAGCATTATCTTCAGGACATTTTGTGTTCAATAAAATCAAGTTTCCGCAGAAATTTCATTTGATGTGCTTTTATTCTCTGTATTTCTGCCTCATTGGTTAAACAGCTTTCCTCTAACCTATTTAGATTTAGTATGGAGGGTTTTAAGAGATTAATCATAGTACAGCAACTTATGGAGCTTTAAAATTTACCACACCAGTAACCTTAAAAGAAAAATCAACTATAAATAATGATTAAGCATTTGTTTATTTGTTTTATTCAAAACCAAACCTATACAACTTCGTAGATTTAGGCAGACTTCCTAAGCTACAAAAAAATTATCTGGCTATAATTCCATTTTTTACTACACCTTCTGGTAGATTTCCTGTCTTTTCAACACCATCAAGCATTTCTTCTTGTTTTAACACATGAATTCAATGCATGCAAGTGCACAGCTCTACTGAGATCAGCTACAAGTTATCATCAAAGTGGGTTATCTGTCATAGTTGTGTATGTACACACACACATATATCTACCTTACCAAATAGCCTGCCTACAGGGCAGGTAAACACCAGGTGAAATTACCAATATTTGTGTACCAGAGGAAAATAAACACAAATCAGATAACAGTACCCATCTTGTGGTTCGTATCATGGGTGCTCCCTTTGTAGGTAGCTTTCCTTTACTAAACTCAGTGATTTAACTGCAGTGGAACACCCCAGGAAACTCAAAAGCTCCATGAATTGAAAGGTGACAAACAATAGCTAAATGTCGTGTTTGAGAAGTTCATGAATCACAATAACATAATTTGAGATTAATTTGTATTGTTGTTGCTTTCACAATCTGCCAGGGTGATAAAACCAACAGACGCACAGCAGGGTGTAGCTGCTGCCCTGTCCACAGAACTCATGCTCTTGGCTCCTTTTCTTCCCCTTTTTCCTCCTCCTCCTGGAAGACTGGGCCATGGCTTCAGTCCTCAGATAATACACTTCTTTGCAGGGAGTGGCTGAAATCTTTCAAAAGGGCTTTGGGATCAACTTGTCAGAAATTCTGTACTACTGCAACGTGGGAATAAATGCAACCTGACCACTAAGAGGTACATTGTGACAGAACACCTGGGTTTTACCAGCATCTTAGCCCATCCAAGCTGGCAGGTAAAACTAAGTCATGCAGATTTAGTGCTACAAGTGCATCTTTCTGCAGTGTTTAGGAGTAGTGCAGCACATGGGGCCACCTTACTTCTTCTTAAATAATGACTCAAAAAAGAAGGGAAAAAAGCAAGCAATGGGGTTTTCAGTGATGGTGTGACATTTAGAACCTCAATCTAGGTTGTGTCTCTTCCTACAGCATATGAGGTGTCTTAATGCGCTGCAGACTTTTCATTTCTGATTTTTCAAATGCTGGTAAACCAAAGATAATGTATTACAATACATTACACCAAGAAAGCACAGCCACTCTCCTCCCACTATGAGCAGAGCTTGTTTCCCATGTCCAGTCTTACCCACAAGATACATGAAATGCTTATAGTCCAAAAGCATTTTTCCTGCTTGCAGCTGATGTCTCACTGAGTGTTCAGCAGTTTAAGAATATGTCAATATGAGAAGAAACCAAATGAATATAACTGGAAAAAATTACAGAGCTAAACCCAGAGTGAGCCTCAGACTGGCAACCCTTGGTTAGGCCTTCCTAATAAGAGGGCAATAAGAAACTTTGTGGGCTTATACAGCTGTTGCTCAAGATCGATATTGCATCTCTCTGATGTTTTCAGGTTGAGAGGAAGGAGCCCATTTTTCAAATTTCCCCACTCTCTTCTTTTTGAGTTTTTTTAAGTTACTTTAGTGAACCACTACCTCTGAAAGGTTAATCACAATGCCCTGAATACTGAATTTCATGTAAATAACTACAAAAATTTTCTCTCTTGACATTCCTCACTTTCATCTGACTCTTCTCACCCCTGAAGACTGATTATTATGAATTAAACCAGCAACTGACTGCTCTCACATGTTCTGTCACTAAAATCTTAATCTGCCAAAACAGGCTTACTAAACCAGCTGCACATAAAGGATCCTATTCATTTCAGCAGGACCCATGCACACAGTCAGAAGTGAGCTCCAAAATACTCCCTTATGGCTGGGCATGGAAAAAAGGCAAGACTCAGCTACCAGGCATTACATGGGTACTATGAGATGTCCAGATCCCTCTGCTGATAATATCCTGCACTTGGGCCAGCATGGTTACAAAATGGGTACTTCAGGTTGGTTGCCCCAAAATCAGACGCAAAAAAAGCAGCAGCACTGAGAGGTGACCAAGATCAGAGGACCTTGCATCCCCAAGAGAGGAACCCGTGCCCAAGGTGGTGCTGGGATTTCTGACTCCTATCGGATCAGCGACAGGATCACCTCTTCCCATAAGCCACTGGCATGATATGTTTTAATAAACATATCTAGATTAAACATGTGTATCTCTGCCACAAAGCAGGTCTTCAGTGTCAGACCAGTGACCTGCAGGTGGCTAGCGAAGACTTTGCCCACAGCTGGCAAAAACAGGTAAAAAAAATGTGGCAGCTTAAGAACAGCACAACTTTGTAAAAATCTGAATATCTGCAGGAGTTAGAAAAACCCAGACAAGACAAGATTCTTCTCTGGGAGACAGTAATTAATTCTCTGGATAGGAAACACGTCCCTCATTTGTCAGGGCAGAGAACTTCTTTCAAAGCTGTTTCTAACACAAAACAAATTTTATGTCAGTGAGCTGCAAAAAGAGCAAAGTGGTTATCTTTCACTTCCGGTTTTAAGGAACAGCTTTGAAAGCTACTGGGAAATATTTACACACTCTGCATTTATTGCTGTAATAATCTTGCTTTCATTTTTAAAGCCAGATATCACCACATGGGAATTTCACACAGTTGGTATCTTTCCTAGCTCATGAAAACATCCATATTTCTCTCCTGGGTGTATAGATGATTCGTGTCACAACCAGAACACACTTAAATAGCTTAGCCACATTAAGCATAGCACCCTGCTATTACTCTGTCATTGTTATGTTTCTGTCCTCTGGTATCTCGGCAGATAAGAAAGACAAGGAGAAGGAAAGATTACTTTTGCTTCCTAGTTCTACCTATCAAGAACACACAACTTGGATTTGAAACAGTCAACCTCCATCAATTATAGAATAGACATTGTAAAGAATCACAGATGGTAGGGCTTTGCACCTCAGACCCATTGAAGAGGGGGGAGGAAATCCAAACTTAGGGGCTAACTAGCAACCTAGAAAAGAGGCAGTCAAAACAGCATATTGATACAATTAACCCATTTTCTGCTTTTCTGAAAGATTAAATTTGGAGGGGGAAATCACTTGAAATTCTACAGGAACAGTGGCTCTTGCACTGGGATACAAATTACATCAACCGCTATTCCAGATGGAATAACATCTCAGAATAACATTTCAGCAATAAAGATTACCTTTCATGACAGATCCTGCACGCATTCAGCTGTTCAACACTCACAAAGCTGTCTTCAACAGTTCATCATTAATCTGCTTCGATTTTTTTAAAGTCTAAGTCTGCTTCATTTACAAGCATGTTGCTGGAGAGGTGATGCTCACAAGGTGAACATTTGCACCAAGAACTGCTACAGACCTGAAAGTTATAACTGGTAAAAAATTGCTATCAAATAACCTCAGACAAGGAACCATCAAATACTTGGGGAACCTCCTTGGCCAAAGCAAGATGCATTTCAACTTGGACTACAGCTGAAAGGCAATCAACTAGCAAAACACAATAGAACATTTAAAGGGCACATTGTGCCATGTTCAGTTAAGTTTAATATTACTGCAGTTGCAAATAAAATGGATGTTACTGCTGTCTTAAAAAATCTGACTGATGGTTCTTGGCTTAATACTGTAATACAGGGACTACAAGATGAGAATGTTCTGCATGCAAACCATGTACCTTTTTATTTAATCAAACATGTGATAACCGAGGCCAACATACATCTTTAAAGAACAAACTTGTTTCAAGTATTTCGCTTGTACAAAACAAGATATGCACATTTTGTCTGGCAGTTGCTGTTTTACCAGAGATAACAATGCTTCAAGCAGCACTGGCTTGAGGCACTTGAAAGGGCTACCGGATCAAGTCAGACCGCCTGCTTCTCAGACTCATTAAAAAGGAGTAGTAAAGCCTGAGGCAAGTTTCAAAATGCTGTGTGTTTCTTAAGATCTGCTTTATAGATATATATTTATCAACTTCTTTCTTTGTGGTACAACTCTGACCTGAGGTATCTGCGCTGTAAAGAAGAGTGTGAACGCACACACAGCTCACTACCTACTCACTGGAGCTTTGAAAATTTCACAGTTTGAAAGATAATGATGAGTGACAGATCCATGATCATATACAATGATCAGTGAAAAAAAAGAAAAGAATGTCTATCTGGCTTATGAACAACCATTTGAGACAAATGTGGGGGAAAACCCCATCAAGTTAAATCAGCTACCTGGAACAGCAGCTAAGCCCATCCATCAGGCTTCAGTATCTGCAGTGATGAGATGACCAAAGCTTTTCAACGCCACAGCTGCTCAGCATGAAGCAAGCAAAGCATGTACAGAAATCCAATCAGGGGAAAGGATTCACAAATCATCATAAAGATATAAGGCATTCCCTCCAAAGCTTTCTCAGACCCTGCTTGTATCTGTTGAGAAGGTGTATTTGACTATTTTTCTCCCCTTCTTTGATGGCTAGGTCCACAGAATACCACACATGGATGAAGATCCTGGGCAGTCACACTAGGCACCCTCCAGTGCATGGAATAGTCTGCAAAAAGACCAATTTACATTGCCAAAAGCAAGTTCAGCTTTGCCAAGTCACTGGAATTAACTGTATAGCCTCCAAATTAAAGAAGAAAAATCCCAGGTGAGAAATAATCCCTGATGCCAGCAATATGGAAGGCTGGTTCAGGATGCATGAGAACCAGCAGAGAACTCTTGAGCACTTGTGCTAACTATTCATTGAGCTGTGACTTGTGATTTTGATTTAGGGTAGGGAAGCCCAGTGTCACCTACTGGCTGCACGTCCAAGCATGAGACACACAGCCACAGTATGTGGCCATTAAATGCTTCCCAAAGATGCCATCTGTCCTGCCTATTTCAGCCCAGCAGCTGGACACCAGTTGTTTTGGGCACACTGCTACTACTCCTGGACTTTGTAACCAATGCCAGAATTCAGTACCAGTTACACAACATACTGACAAGCTGTACCAGGCTGGAACCAGAATAATGCCTTCAAACCTACGATAACCCCCCTCACTTAGCAAATTTTTCCTGAAACATTCTGTATGCTTCCTAAAAGGAAAAAACACCTCCACATGCCTAAATTTCTTTCCTAAAACGCTTCCAAAAAATGAAGTTTTTAGTCTACAATCAAGTAGCACCTCTGTTTCATGACCTTCATTCAGAGGCTTCTTGTTTCCAAAACAGTAACAGAACTGTATCTATCTTTTTTGTTTTTAGAAAGCAAAACTAGCAAGGAAGCCTCCGGTAACTCCAGCAAGATCACTTAGCTTTGGAATAAAGGACACTTAATTTGCCACAATATTCAAAACGGAACCTGCAAAATCAGCAAATATTTTCATTCAAGGGTTTAAGTCTTGCCTAACTAGAAAAAAAAATCTGCAGAGTGAATGTTTTATGGATTTTTTTTTTCTTTAAATCAAAACATCACTGTTCCTAGAGAGAAAAACACTTTGTAAAACAGTAGCACTCCTCCAAGATGCTTCTATGGGTCTGGCCTGATTTTTACATCAAACTAGAACATGACACAATCACAGACTGTCTGTCCAAAAACTAACACAGCCCCTTCTGCAACTTTACAAGGTTTCCACTAAACATCAGATAACCCACTTTATATACAAACATTTACATCCAGCTGTCAGGTGAAATCAATTATCTCAGTTACCTCCTTCCTAAAAGTGTATTTATAATCACAAAGGGTGCAGTTAAAGAACACACAGTACTTACTCAGCACTGTAGATCATTGCATCTGATCAGAAGCAGCAGCACTTCATTGCTGGAGTACTCACCAGGTCAGAAGACAAATCTCTAAGCACGCAGGTTTAAGACAAGGTGCACTACTGTCAAAACCAAGCAGTTCTCATGAATAAATCAACTAGGTTAATGCAGTTACTCCAGGCAGATTCTCCTCATGAGATCAGGGAAACAACAGAACAGCAGACACTCAGTTGTTAGACCTAGCGATTTTTGCCTTTGTGTGTTCTCCATCAGCATATATTTTACAGGCACTTTAACATCTTCTAACTTTTGGTTAAAGCTTTGAAACTTTTGTTAAAACATGAAGTTTCAACTGCAGTAATTTCTACAGTTAATGAAATGCTCGATTAAAACACAAACCTGTCCTAATTTAATAAGTTCAATTTTACAAAAGGAATGTAAAGCTAAATCCTTACATACGTTTGCTGAGAAAAGCCCAAACACAAAGTTGCAGTGGTTTGGTTAGACCAGAATGTGGTTTAATGACTGAAACTACATGTGAACAAAAGGCAGCTAAGGCACAGTTTCCAAGGTTTAGATTATGGTGAGCTGATGCAATCAAGATAATTGAGAGGACACACTAATGAAATTGCCTGCAAACTGATTTATGCATTTCAAATTCTCCATCCTCTCCTAGAGCAGTGCCTTTCTGCAAGAGGTTACAGCAGAAGATGGAATTTTTATAGTCTAGATACTCACTGCAATCAAGCATGAGCAGGAATGCCTGCTGTGAAAGCTCCAAACCAAAAGTGACAATCTGCTGGAACAGGGAAAGCTCTTCCTTGAGTAAGAGCTTTCCATTCTAAAGAAAGAGAAAAGTGATGAGCCCACTTTCACACTCTGAACATCTTCCATCCCTTTTCTACACCAGGGCCTTCACAGAATATAATCATCTAAATAGGACTCCCCCATATAAAAGCTGTCTACGTACACAGGGACAGGATTTGCACCCCAGTTCTATGTTCAGCAATTGCCTAATGAGAATTATATCAGTCACCAAAAGAAACCCCCACGAGCCCTGAAACAAATTTGCTAGCGCTAAGGGCTCAACTGAGAGACCAGAAATAATTGGCTATGAAAGCAAAAAGGCTGTACTTCTTAAACGCTTCCTACTACATAGAAGAACAAATGCAGGATGTGATGTTTGCTTAGTTTTATTAATTTATTTTTGCAGGAATCTGCAACTCGGAGTAAGCACTTTCTGGAGGTACCATGCATGCATAGCCTCTGAATGCTTTTATACAATTTCATCTCTTAGTAATAAGTCCATTCACAGCATACACAAATCTAGAATGTAGACACCATATATACAGGATTAAACGAGACTGTGTCTTCTTTTTTAATGAAAAAATTTAACAGGGTTTCACACAGCAGGAAATATGGATTAGATACACTGGTGTCACCTTAAATAAATAAGTTTCAAGAACACAGGTTTCTTAAAATTGGTTTCAAAGGTACTGAAAATCCAGGATTATAATATTGCATTAACTCCACTGATTTCTGGTTATTCAAACCCAAGAAAAATATTTCCATTAATATTTATGGACATAAACAGCAGTGAAAACCCCAAACTGAAGAAGCCTGGCAGAATTCAGTCATGTCTAGGTTTGCATAATATTGACGTTTTGAAACGAAACAAATGCAGCAGCACATAGAAACAGTACTGACTATGAGATGAGATATCTGTACACGTCTTTCTTTAAGGGATTTAGAGTCACTGTAGTATAGACCATGTAAATTCTGTGGTACCAAGCAAATTGATGAATTGCTTATGTCCAACTCTCCACTTCTCATCAGGATGGTCATTTTCACATTCTAGGGTACACCACTGAATTTTAAAACAAAAACTAACATCCTGATGACAAGCTTGTTTTCAACATATTTAATATTCTCACATTCTTCTTTAAAACATTCTTTATTGGTTTGGTTTTGTCCCCATTTCAACTCAAGTATTTTTATTTCAGTTTCAAGGGGTTTTACAATCAACATTAAATGCAAAAGTTCTTAGAAATTGAAAAGAGAGATGCAAAACTGGGATAAAGTAACTGAATGAAAAGTTGTTGGATTTTCTTTAAATGTGATTTAGTAATATATCATAAAGTACTGAGACCAGCTCTTTTAAGAATTATTACACCTTTTCACCACACCTCCCATTTTTCAAGGGAAACACACACATACCACAGACACACAGATACACAATTCAATCTGATCTAAGACTACATTTTACAGAGAACTTCCTTTTGCTTGACTTCCCACCCCTTTCCTCCTCTTCCCCCATAAAAAGACTAATAATTACATAAAATTAAAAACAGATCCAAAGTTCAGGATTTCTTTTGGTTTACTATATTCTGAATCATTTTCCAAAAAGCCCCACTCTAAATAAACTTTTAAAGAACTACAGTAGTATTCTATAATTAAGAGGGAATTATTTGTAATAGCACAGTAAATACAAAATAAGCTTTATAAAATTTCCATGAAAAGTGAAGTAATTTGAATATCTGAATGTCCAAGTCAGTTACAAACTCTATCAATCTAGTAGCATGGTTGAGGGAAAGCTCAGTCATTAAGAAAAAAAACCAAAACACAAGTAGTGCATTAACTCAACACAATGGCATCAGCATCCCACCATTCACACACACACACACACACGTTTTATACAATACAGTGCATTACATATGCCAGCTGACATAAGGGTTTTATGTGCATTCAATAAATATTATATAAACCAATCTTTTTGGTATAATCTACAATTCAGTTGGGGTGTGTACGGCGCCACCTGCTTTCAGAAGGAAAATGGATCTTCTGATATTCAAAATACAATTTACATTCCAACAAACTAGAAATATTCAAGCACCATGTAAAGTCTTCACTATTAATGTTTAAGGATGGGCATTTACAAGAAAAGAATATAACAGAAGGATCCGTTTGGGTTTTTTTGCAAGCAAAAAATGAGAGTAATTGAAAAACTGCAGTAATATTTTTGGTATGAAGGAATTCGTTTGAAAGTTAACTGCACTCACTCAAGTCTTCCAAAAAGCATTTTGCTGTCATGGCAGCCTTCCTTCTCTTCCTCTGGTGAAACTACAACTCCAAGTCTCCATTTACAGTTATTACAGTTCAGGGAATTATTGGACTGCATATATTCCTCCCCTGCCCCCCTCCAAAAGTAGCATTTACTCTGTCTGAAAATGGCACAACTGTATTGATGCATGACACACCTATTCTCATTTGCTCTCATTTCAGTTGCTATCATTTTGTTTTTCCAGCAAAAACAAATGCTTCTAGAACTTCAGCATTAGTACAAATTAAGAGAAAATTGAAATAACACAAAGGCAAAGGCATCACAATAGAAAAGTCATGAAGTTACTGGCATTGTTTTGAGTAATTCATTACACAGCTGATAACAGCAATGGCACTGCTCATCCTAGGTGTAACGCTTCTGCTCATCTGTTTTCTAGTTATCTCAGTTTTGTCAAACTCTCCACCTACATGACCATAATTAACATCTGCTTTCTAACTTCAACTGACACTGATTTTTTTACTCCTTTCCACACATGATGAGCTCCCCACATAGTAATATAATTCATTAGGAAGGAAGGAAAACTAGCTCTGATGCCTTTGTTTTGCTCATCAGTGGTGCACACTGATTGCTGGAGTTCTCTTAGCTTATTTAAGACTATGTTGAAGATTTAATTAGTGCAAGAACATATTGAAAAAAAATGCCAGATAAAAAACTGGCTCCTCATCTAAGATCACAATTTGGTTTTTACTGTTACCTTTATAAATTGCAGGGAGAGAAGACACCAGATTGAGCAGTGCAGTCAAGATGAGTCTTCTTCCACCCACCCCCTTACAACAGCCGCTTTATTTTAAAAAAGGATTTAGACATATGATTGTTCTACCACAGCTTAACACCACACATCAAGAGAATTGTGATAACTGACCATATGGATGTGGCTGCCATGAGACAAAAACTATTTTAAATGAAGTAGTCTTGCTAAATTTTAGCTAGCACGTTTTTGCCTCACAGTTGCAAGGTCAATTACCATGATTCAGCTGATGCGCTTGGCTGCATCTCTTGACAAAGAATCAGATGCAAAAAACTCAAATGCACTGTACCAGCTTCTCACCAGTACATAAGAACATTTCACGCAGTCACACAGTGCATAACATAATCATTCAGCTGCCCAAACCCAAGTTCGATTTCACAAGTATTGAGTGCTTTATTACAGCAACCTGAAGCATTCAAACAAATTGAACATCACTTTTATAGTACAGTATATTGTATGCATGAAAGTACCAGTGTGATTTTCAGTTGCAAGTCTTGTGTTCTTCAACCTATGGCAAGTATTTCCTGAACAAAATAAAAAGAATGTGGTGTGTAATTTTTCAAGATCTGGCATCTGCTATTTTATACAGGCTGGTTTATTAACAATGTGCAAATAAACCTTTACTGAAGAGCTAACTGATTAATTATTTTTCAGCTAACTTTGAACTGGGGCACAAAGTACCTTCTGTGCTGTAAACATCAAAAATTCTTCACAAATTGGAAGCTGAAAAGGCCTAAGGACAACTGGGTAAAACTCTTCTCATACACAACCATGGCTGAGCTCAAGTCTTTCAAACTGAATTTGGAGTAGTCTGTGTTTGGCATAAGTAGCTGTGCTGCTACACAGCATAGGCTTAGAAGATTGTTGTATATAAAAGCATACTTTTAGCTTTGAAACACAATGGCCTAATGAAAGCATGCAGCAGTAGTTTTGTCTGCAAGTGGTAGAATTCATTCTTAGTGTATTACCAGTGTTGACACAGCCAGGTGAGCACTTTACAAGCAAAAGGGATTGTAAAAAATTACCTCTGATTAAACTCTCCGTAACACTCATACGGTATCTCATTTAGTCACCTTAGGTTACTATTTCAAACAGCAATTTTTTTTGTAGACATAATTTACCCTGAAAAAAAGCAGCAATTACAAATACCCTTCTCCTTGTTTTTTTATACATTACAAAATTTATCATTGCATACACCTGTCTCCTTTATTCAGTAGCTTACAATCTAGAAGCACAGGGAGCCTTTGTTTTCCAGCTAGCTGTGGCCAGGTTAAGTCAGCTCTGGCTCTTCAGTTTCTGGTTAAGTGCAGTATTTCACACCATTACTAAGAATCCTATAATTTTTTATATTTAAAAAATAAAAAAAAAAAAAAAAAGGTTGGGTTTTTTTTTTGAGCCACTAAGCAGTAACTATAACCACAGGACTAAACACCAGTAGTTATTTGCTTTCCTGTATACATTCTTCCCAAAATTAATCCTTTTACATTTTCAGGTTTCATTTTCTGCTTTGCTCACTGTGATGGAATAAGAAAGAATTTCACCTTTAATTTGTTCATTTTCAGTGTAGCACCAGCAGAAACATCCTACCACATCACTCCCACCCCTTGCAGTATGAAGATTGTTGACTAGCAAAGGCCAGGCAGATGGACTGAAAGGTTCCCCGTGTTTCCTTCTCCTACAGCTGGTGGCTTGAGAGCCTGTTTTCAACCCAGTCAGCCTCTTCCTGATTTTCAGGTGTATCTCGGCATTTCACACTGCTCACAGCGATTTAGTGCTGGGTGATTTAGAAAGGTGCAGCTATCACAATTCCATGGAGCCCCTTCAAAATCTTCATCTCTTGGCTGAGTCCGTGAAGTCTGTTTGGAGCTGCTTTGATGCTCTAAAAAAAGTCAAAGGAAAACATGCATTTTTTCTCTTTTTTCCAGAAGAGAGGGATGATAGGCAAGATCATACTGCCATGGTCTATAACATTCTATCTTAAAGTGAAGGTGGAAACCTTTCCACTTAGATAACATTACAGGTCTTTTAATAAAACATTTTTGTTTCAGTTTGTGAAATATTGAAGCATTTCAGTTCTAGAAAGTAGTCACCATACAACAATAAAAACTAAACAGCAGTCACCACTGTTAGGCCACTGATACTGCCAAAGGTTTAATAGCTTAAAATGTACTGAAAAGTTTGTTACTGGCACTGCAACTCAACCCTGTTAAGGAATGACTTCACAGCTTTACATACAGCAGTCTCTTACCAAATTCTAAATTCCAATAACCCTACTTCACCTGAAGTAAAAGACCCTTTCTAACTTAGTTCCTCCAAGCAGTCTGAGAGATGAGCTATTTTTCTGTGTCTTTATCTAGCATTCATCCATGCTGAAAAAACTACAGTATGAAAATAAAGTGGTAGGCCTGTTCCAAAACAAGACAATTGTTTTAATTCCTTGTGGCTTTGCAGCAGGGATGTATGTATGTGAAGCAGCACTTAAGTGTTTTCACTCCTAAAGTCAATACATATGCAGATCATAAGTAGGTATTAACCCACGGATTTGGTTATCCAATGTCTCCTACCACCACTTCAAGACCGTAGGTAATCAACTGAAAGCGACAAATACCCCAGGATGTGGAAATAACATTTTACAAAATGTTAATGTTTAAACCAATATTTGCACACATACCCAGAGGGTAAAGTTAAGATATGCACCTGCTAAATAAACATCTGTAGAACAGCTAAATTAAAAGAGAACTTACGTTGAAAAGAAGGACTGCAATTTTTAATTCAAAGTGCACACACTGCTGTCATCTGTTAAGAAGCCTAGCAGGTGGCTGATGGCAACATTAATGCAAACAGTACTTAGACTTGCCTTGAGAGACACACTTATAGAAAACAAACGTAACCTCCTTGCTTAGATGTAAACCCTCTTCCAGTCCAGAAGTGGTAGAGTTACATTAACAGTGCTTGGCCTCAACAAATTCCTTCTAAGCAAGCAAGCTGCTGGGTACTAGACTGCATCATGCTGACTGGCCAGACAGCAGCACAGAGCAAACCGTTGTCTGCTTGTACCTGTCTGCCTGCCCACAGCTTCAACAACTGAGTATTAGGGGACTGTAATTTTAAGGGGGGAAAAAAACAAAACAAACCAATTTTGATGACTCCATGTTAAAAACCAAACTCAGAAGACAGTACACTAGCCCTAAAACTGATCTCTAGTAAGCTGACAGACACAACCAGAAAGCTCGTCATAAAAATTGTACAAATCAGTACATAATCCTTCTAAATGCCAAATAAAATCACTTATTTCATGTAAGTTTTGCATATTATTTTGCTTTGTAACAATAAATCAAATAGGCTAGTGCAATGAACAGGAACTCTTTACATACCATGAAGTAGCAGGCCCTTAAATCAACTACATAACCAAATGAATATTATAAATCTTCTATCTGAAAATGGCATATGTGATGAGACCACTGTTTTCTCTTTATCAGAGCACAGGATCCCAGACTGGCTATTTCAGCACAAAGACAGAAAGCATTTAAAAACTTCTACTAACATTTGAAACCGTTCTTTTCACAGATTCCAGCAAGAAAAATAAAAACCAAAAAAAAAAAAAAAACCAACCAAAAGGTCCAAAAATACCCCAGACAAAAGGTAGGATTTTTCACAAAAAATCACCACTATATAGTGGAGCTCAGTTACTGAACAGTGACTAGGTGCTGAGTCACTTTGGGATATACTAACTGAATCTCCACTGTACAAGAAGTGAGACTAAACAAGTAACTCCTGTGCATACATAAAACTTGAGTGTCTCAATATGCATATGAGTCCTACATACTATACAAGTAGCCTAGAAAATTTTAAAAAAACAGTAATGAATTTGTACAAGTGGGACACTGTTGTCTCATTCAAGCCATGTAAGGAAACGTGTTCTGTCTTGGTCCTTAAAGCCATGTGATGCTCTTGCTGCACTAAATTTTCAGGGCTACTGTGAAATCCATACTCTGCACAAAAAATATTGAAAGTGTGACCAGGTAAATTAAAATACAATGCACATTTTAAAAGCTGCTGTGACCAATTAGACTTGCATAAAATAAATCAACTGAACTATAAAAACCTAATACATATTAGAAGACAGCAAAACAAACCTGACACAGAACTTTCAAACTCGAAGTATTTAAAAAAAACTTACTTAGGAAGCTCAAGTTAACATGTAAAACTTTATATTCTTTCCAGTCTTTTTCTAATAGTGAGTAACAGTATTTAGAAACAAGAGGGAAACAAGCTATAGCCAGGATTAGTGTACTTACACAAAACCATTCCAGTTTGGTTCATATACAGAAAAAAATGACAAACATTAGAATTGATTCCTGTCATCACAGGGTTTTTTAAACAAAAGGAGGGGGGGAAAAAAAAGCTCTCTCAAATGCAGATTAGGTAACTCGATGCTTGTTTGCTGACCTACCTTTTTTATATGGCTTTGGTGGCACAACAGGACCAGGCTCTATGTTATCATAGAAGTTACACGTAGCTTTTGGATCAAAGTTCCCTGTCAGAGAAGACAAGTAAGAAGGTTATTTACATATATATGCCAGCAATATGAGCATCTGGAGATTCAGATTTTAAACATCTTTTTATTATGACGTTATACATTAGCTTTTTCCTGAGTAGTCTTTTGTCATGTATTTTCAGTTTTGTGTCGATTCTAGTATAATTTTTACAGGATAATCCCATACTGAAGAACCAATTCCAGCTCAACGTTCTGTACTATTGCTTTAAAAATATGTGAAAAAGTAATTTTTTATGCAGGAGACATTCTTGGTACGCATATTCCAATCTATTTGATTGTATTTATGTCAAAGTTTCTGCCACAGAAAAAGGATTTTAAAAGGCCTAAGTAGATTTCTGCTTGCCACACCTTCTTGGTTGCAACCTGTAGCTCTGTTTTGTATTATATGGTCAGAGCTTTCATCAGCAAACAGGTAAAAATTTAAGCAAAGAACCTTTACTTAAAAATGGTCATTTTTTTTGGTTGGTTTGTGTTCAGTTTGCTGTGTTTTTTTCCCATTTGCTCTTGACAAAGTCACTTTAAGTCACTACTTTCTTGGTAACATAATCTGACTTGCTCAACAGAAATATTGGAAAGTCAAGTTTATCAGGTTGCAACTGAAAAAGAAGTTGATATTGATCAACAAAATTGAACTTTAAAGAGTGTAAGTATCCAAATTTGAGCACACGATATATTAGAATCACAGAACAGTTTATGTTGGAAAAGACCTTCAAGATGATCAAGTCCAACCCTTAACCTAGCATTGACAACAAGCCCACCACTAAACAATAACTGTAAGTCCCACACACATCTTTCAAATATTTCCAGGCATGGTGACTCAAACACTTCCCTGGGCAGCCTGTTTCTACGCTTGAGGTATATGGACTGTAAAAGTTTCCTCTTGTCCTATCACTTGCAGCCTGGGAGAAAAGACCAGTACCTACCTCACTACAACCTCTTCCCCAAGCGTGTTGCATGGGATTATTGTGACCCAGGTGCAGGACCCAGCACTGAGCACTGCTGAACCTCATACAGCTGGCCCTGGCTCATTGATCCAGCCTGTCCAGATCACTCTGTAGAACCTTCATACCCTCAAGGCGATCAATATTCCCAGTCATTACTGTTAAACCCACAAATTACAGTGGTTTTTTTTTTTTTAAGTATTAATTGTATACCTCTAGATTGAAGGAGATCAACTTCTTTCAGTGTACAGTCAACATTTATTTGGAGCTGTCTGTTGAGGCTTCTCAATCTGGTCATTTCCTCAGGCTAGAAAGAAACAACCCAAAATAGTAGCTGTGGGAAAGTTAGCATCTTATCTGATACAGAAATAACATTGCTGTATCTGTAACAGCTTTATTAGAAACTGAATATGAATAAGACACTAAAAAGAAAGCCAAGAGCCCACTAACTGTTCCGTTCCCCCAACCCAATTTATTCTTTCAAAAAGTATTCTTCTGCTAGATTTGAGGAAAACAAATCGAACTAACAAAAATTAACAAGTTGCTTAAAATGAATGAGTAAGAAGACATAGCTAGCCTCAAGTTTATAAAACCATGCACCTTACAAAATTCTGCATAAACTGATGACTTGCTACATGAGCTTACATTGAGACGATTAGGAAACAGCATATGAGCTGCAGCTCACACTAATTATTATTTGATTATAACCGAGTAAGGTCAGAGGTTTATTTATATGCATCACCCCAAGGAGCTCCAACATGACAAACCTCCTAACTCAGTATATTTAAATAGTACAGTGCTGCAAGGCAGTAATTATTCTTAACAGAATAATCAGTTACTTAAATCCATATATTTGCATGCCATTAAGAAACCCGAAGTTACTGCAAACAAAGCATTCTTAGTGCTGGCAGCAGTGATTAACACATATGTTGAAATAACCATTTTATCCTAGGATATATTCCAGCATCACAGAGAAACTGGATCACAGAGTTCAAGGTTGGAAGGGACCTCTGGAAGTCACCTGGCCCAACCCCTCCACTCAGATGACAAACGGCTTTTGAGTATCTCCAGAGATGAAGACTCCACACCTCTGGGGGAACCTGTGCCAGTTCTCAGTCAACCACATAGTAAAAAAGTGGTTCCTTATGTTCAGAGGGACCCTCCTGTGTTTCAGTTTGTGCCCACTGCCTCCTGTGTTTCAGTGTGTCCTTTTCCAACGGGCACCAGTGGAAAAACCCTGACTCTGCTCTCTTTGCCCCTTCAGGTATTTCTATACATTGTCAAGAACACCTTCAGTCTTCTCTTCCCCAGGCTGAACAGTCCTAGGTCTCTCAGCATGCCCTCACAGGAGAGATGGCAAATCATTTTTGCGGCCCTTCATTGGACTCCCCAGTATGACCTCTCTCTTGTACTGGGGAGCCCACTCTTGGACAGCATACTCCCCAAGTGTGGCCTCACCAGTGCTGAATAAAGGGGAAGGGTAACTTCCCCCCTGCTGCTGGCAACACTCCTAATGCAGCCCAGGGTATCATTAGCCTTTGCCACATTGCTGGCTCATTTTCAGCTTGGTCTCACCAGGGCCTTTTCTGAAAAAATGCTTTCCGATGTAATGACACATGCCAGCTCCCTCAGCATCTCATCTAGGACCATGAACTCAGGGTGTATCTGCTTTGCTTAAGTATTCCCTGACCTAACCTTCTTCCACCAAAGGTATACCTTCCTTGCTCTGGACTTTTCCTGAGGTTTCCTTAGAGTAAGGATTCTTGAAAGCCTGTAAAGACTGAAGTAAAGAAGGCATTCAATCTCAACCTCTTCCATGTCATATGAAACCAGGCTTCCTGCATCGTTAAGCAATGGGCCCACATTTTCACTAGTCTTTGACATCCTGCACCAGATTCAACTCCGGTTGGGCTTTGGCTTTCCTAACCTCCTCCCTGCACACTCAAGACAATACCTTTGTATTCCTCCCTGGAACATATCTGCGAAAAGCTGGCCTGAAACAGGGGAGACATACATCAGCTGTACTAGTTAAGCAGCTAAAAGCTCCTACTATGTCTTCCAGCCTAAAACTGTGTGTATTGTTCATGTCAACACAGACAGTAAGTCTGAACTGATTTGGCTAACAACTGCTCAAACGGGAAGGTATTTTTCAGTGACATGGATTCTCTTATCAGAGCCATACAGGTGTCTGGGCTAAAGTCACTTGCACGTGTGAAGTCATACAGACAGAAAATATCAGCACGGAAAAGACGACAGAGAGGAGCCAACTATTTGAGCCAACACTGCTACTTGGCCACAGAGTCACTTGGCATAATCTGCATATACCAAATGTGAAATAGATCGTTTATGAGATGCAACTCCTCAAACAACAAAATACTTCAATACAACAAAATAACTTCAAAAAAGTGAAACCTTGCCTCATGAACAGCAAGCTGTATATGGTGTGGGCTCTTTAAATAGACTTGAACACATACTTGCATAGGTTGTTAGGAAAGTAACTATCTATTCAGTTCTGTGGCCCAGAAAAGCACATGTATACAAATTTCAGAAACTGCTGTGAACACTGAGAAAGCTGCACACATATCTGCTTCTACATTATAAGAACTGGGTGATGACAAGCCAAGAAGTTACAAAAAAATCACCTTCAATGATTTTAGATTTTACACCCCAAAATGTTGTGTTTTTTCATTTTTGTAATACTGCAGTTCATGAAAATATAAAAAAATAAATTTGTATCTTGAATTAAAATACTAACAAATTGCTTACTGTTGGAATTGCAGTTGTACAGCTAACTCTTCGAAGCCGTCTCTGCATTAGATCATGCTCCATACCATTGACTTCAGCTTTCAGGCGTTCTAGCTCTTCTTTCTCAAGCTTCAGTTCCTTTGCTAATCTCTCCATCCTTGCTCGCTGATGTAACAGCAAGGCTAATGTTGTACATGGAAAAAAAAGTTACTAACACACAAATCCCCAGAAAACTGAATTGTCAACTTATGCATAATATTCATGAATGACCCTTCTGGGAAAAAAAAAAAAAAGTGACCATAAACATGCAGCCAAGTATCAGTGTGAAGATGCTTTCATGCCAAATAAACTACAATTTAGAATAAAGTTCTTCAGAATAAAAACATGTTTTAGACAGTAACTTGAAGTTGATATTACCATTTTGGTCAAAGCTTCTTTTTTGCATTTGGTCTTTCTTGTCTCAAAAATACAAAGGCACCTGTACAAGGAGACAGCTTCTTGGGGTGCAACAGCAAACTAGTTATATTAATACTGTACTGGCAAAGAAAAACAAAATAAATACCAGAGGTAAGATCAGAAGGTAACACACTTCGTATCTGCTGCTCAACAGCCACTGACACACTAGCCTTGAGACGTTAGTCAAATGTCAGTCCTGAACAGTTTTTCATTGCTACTACAGATTATGCTACAATAACTTTAAAGCAGTCTTTGATTTTTCAGAGTACTGTAATTCTCAATACTCTAATGCTTCCCAGTGCCCAAAGGCAAATCTATACAACTTCAATAAAACAGAGAATCCAGAAAATAAAAAGCAGAGGCAGCTCAGGTGCTTCAGGGTCTTCAATTCTACATCAGAGCTGATTCACTGTCCTTTAACTTCTCTCTGCTGGCAATCATTCCCTGAAATTTTTGTTTTGGTACTGAAATTTATGACTCTCGGACACAAACTGATGTTCAGCTCCCAGAGAAGCCAAAGAACAAACTGTCTAGCTAGAAAATAATACTCAGTTTCTGCAGGAAGAGCATTTCACAGTATTTCATCATGATGCAAGAACTGAGCAAGACAATTAGTGTGATATTTAGCACTTTCTGATCTGGCTGGTTTTACCTGATTATAGTCTAGCAGGACAGAGAAAAGCAAAAGATAAAAAAGTATTTGCTGTAGGTATTCAGACAAGCACTGGCCAGTACCTGCTCTTTTCTTCACCCCTATCCAACATAGGGAGAGAAAAGCCACATCGTATCTCAAGGATATTTGCAGTAAAAAAAAAAAAAAGTTAGAAAAATAAGCAACAATTTGACACAGCATACTGGGGAGCAGAAAACCACCCCCAAATAACCAAAACAAACCAAACAGAACAACAAAAAAAACAGACAAAACACCACCAAAAACCCCCTAAATCCTTGTCAGCAGCATAAAAATGAGTGTCAGTATTCTGTGCACTGAAAATCCTATCAAAGAATAACATCAGATGTTTTCATAGTATAGACATCACTATTACTGAACAAAATTGTTTCTTACTTGCTGAAGTAGAATAAGTCAAAGTAGTCTAAGAGATCACAAAATTAAAAGTACAGATGCCAGGCTGTATGACTACTGCTATCAAACTTTGCTTTTGTGTGACTCTTCCAACTTAACACCCAGTAGGACTACTTTGCATAGCTTTGCATTACACTCTAGACCACATCAACAAACATGACTCACACTACAAAGAAACGGGGCAAGTGCTGACATCAAGAATGGATTTTAGTAATACATTTCACAATGGTTCATGTTCAAAAGGAAGTTAAACAAACTTGTTCCCTATATTAAGCCGTTAAATATACTCTTCTTTAGAAGTCCTTTATTGTAGCAAAAAATGTAATATTTATTCTTCTACAATTTATTTCCATCAAGAGTTGAGAGCGCAACAATACCAAAGGCTCTATAAAGTCCCAGCTGTGGTAGGTATTGCCACAAAAGCAGATGCCTCCCAGAAAGCACATATTAACCAGTTTTATTGGTTTTATTTTCCAAATACACAAATCCCATCAAAGATGCAAAGGTAAAACCAGATTTCTACATTTCATAATGTTTTTCTCAGTTATGTGAAGCTACTTACAGTTTTCTCATGTAACCTACAGTCTTTTAGGAAGCTGTAACAGGAACATCATCAAACAAAACATAAGGCCTATGAGTTACACACTTGCTAGCATTCATTCTGTTTAAATAACACTTCTAGTTGGGTCTACCAGGTACAGAACAGTTCCTTGTTGATGAGTTAGAATAGCTCAAAAGACACAAAGCAAAATAAGAAATCAAGAACTACAGGGCAGCATTATAACCACTATATCAGCTCTCTAAAGTGAAAGGAAGGCGAGAAGGAACAATGAAGGAACAGACTCTCTTTTCCAAACACAAATCAAGAAACAAAGCACATTCCTTCAGTAATTGTTACTGTCTTTCTGTCATTACCCCAAATGACTGGTTTGCTTGCAGACTGATTCCTTTGCTCAGTTTTAAATGTTCAAATCTATAAAGCAGATTATTCTGAGAAAAACAGTTTTCAGCTAAAGGTCAGATGTTGTTGTTTGTCTTTTTGCTTTTGTTGGTTTTTTTTTTACTAAATTACTTAATTCTTCATTTATTCATGGCATCAAATCTAACCACATTCTATCGATATGCAGCAGAACACGTCCTAAAATTTGTCTGCCAATCACTTCCTCCTGTTTGAAAATTTAAAGTGGAAGAAGTGAACTTTTGATTAAGTTCTTAAAAATAATTTTAATACCTTTCAAAACAAAATTTTTTTTAGATGTTACTGTAGCTTCAATCCTACCCCACTCTCCACTCTCACTCAGCATTCTTCAATCTGAGTCAAATAAACTGAATTCGAATTCCCTGCAGAAGTTGGTGCTTCAGGTTTTATAAAGCACCCTAATACAGAACAAATAAAAGAAATTAATGACAGCTCAGAATTTACAAACTGGACACACAGTATTTGAGCAAACTACTTACTCCTGTTAGTGGTACTGCTTTCTTTTTTCCCCCAATATCAAAAGCATAACAATTTTAAGAAACTCAGAAATTCTTTATGTATTAGACTTAAACTCAGCAAATTTTCTAAAATAAAAAATAAAAAACAAAACCAAACCAAACTCAGTAGAGATTTTTGGTGCAATTTCTATTTTTCTCTGAATAGGTTCAAAAATTCTCACTTAGAAAGTAGCAAAATCAAGCTGAAAATGCATTTTACATTAATACAACTTGTAGGGTGAAACATTTACCTTGAGTGTAAGCATAGTCGTCTGATCCAGAACTAGGACTTCTCTGATATTTATGGCTTCCTTTTTCTCCTCCAGATCCTGGGATTACAGAAATAGGCTGAATAGGTTCTGGTGCTGCAGAACGCTCTTCTTGGTCCACTAAATTTAAAAGATTCTCAGTCGGTGCTCGACCTACTGTGATTTTAAAAATGGTTGGGTTTGGCTGAGATACCATTACCCGAGGAGACTGTGTTGGTGCACCTGTAGGTCCAGTTGGTTGAGTGTAGGTAATATATACTGGATTAACACTAAATGGAGGTTTGGGTTGACCCGACATACCTCTTGATGGAGAGCTTGAAGGAGGAGTAGTGGCTGTATACAGCGGGTGCTGGTTTCGTTGAGATGGTTGATTACTTATTGGTGAAGGACTTCTGTTCATTGCAGTCCCAGGTCTTTGTGGTGGTTCGACTGTAATTTCTATTTTATTCATGGAACCTTTGGATAAACTCGGTCCAGCAAAAGTAGGAAGATATGATACAGAGTGACCACCTTGTTTTTGAAAAGTCTGGGATGCTTGTTGATATGGATGGGGTGGGACAGTTGAAGGACTAGGAGGCATGAAAACATGTGAACTCTGGTGACTCAACTGAGGAGGCTGAACTTGGTGTTGAGGAGAGCCAAAGGGAGAGGGACACTGAGATGCCGGTGGTGATCGAAAAGCTGACTGAGGGATCTGGGGTTGTTTAGGAGAATACTGAGAAGGTTGGTAGTTCTGTTGATGGGGATACACAGGTAGAGGACGGGGAGAATAATGTGGAACTGGGCCCTGTGGTGATGAATGCCACTGTGTACTCTGAGGAGTCTGTCGTCCTGAAGAACTCTGAGATGTTTGCCTTATATAAATAGAGCCAGGAGTCCCATAAAGATTGCTTGGAATCTGTGGAAGAATTTGTAGAGCTCTGGGTACACTCTGTCCAGAGGGGAGGTTTTGTGATACTGTAACAGTAATGGGATTTGTACTGTACCGAGGTATGTGCATATACGTGGGAGGAGGGCCTTGCATAGCAGACGTGTTCATTCCTGGTTGTATGGAAGATGGCTGTGGAGGTGGCTGTGGAGGAGGAGTAGCTGCATTTCTATTCTGGTCATTCATGAAAAATGGATTGTAACTAGGAGAAGCTGCCACAACAGCGGGAGCAGAATGGGGTTCTTGGACTAAGCATATCAGCTGTTTACCTGCTGTGCGTTGTGGATCAATATGTCCATCACTTGAACTATGTACCAGTGTACGACCACCATTAAGTTGAGCTCCATCCCCTGCATGATAGCTGGTATGAGGATGAATACCCAGATTAATGTGCAAAAGGCTATTTCTATTCATTCTGGTGTCATCAGGGCTATGGTACTCCATATATAAGTATTTGTTGCTCTCCTGTGTGAGGGCTCGACAACAGGCATCTAGGTTGTTGTTGTTCTAGGAGTAAGAATGGACACATATTATTGTCAAATGGCAAAAGAAAATGCCACTGCTTAGCATTCAACTGAAGCTGCAATCAAGCTCAACTTGAACACAACTACAGACTATAGATAACATTTCAGAGACACAGATTTTGAAATAAAAGCAATACCTACCAAGTCACAGTATATAAGTAGCACAAAGCTCACACGGTATCTAGCAAAATGTTATGGTTACACTAGCTACAGTATGACATTAAGAAAATCAAGCCCACATATGGGGAAAGCAATGGTTAGAAGTCTCAACATCCCCTGCAAGGAACAGGTATCTATACTTTACTTCTAATAGCAGCAACACAGATCAAATTGAACTAGATCAAAATTGCAAACTCTGTAAAGTTGAAACCAAAATGAGGATGACATTTTAATGTTTACCTGAGCATTTACTGCACTCACCTTTTTTTACTGTTTACCTATTTCTCTATACATGAACGTTTAAAAGCCCAGAATTTTCTTGGTACAGGAAAAAAAAAAAAAAAAAAAAAACAAACAAACAAAAAACCAAACAAAAACCAACAAACCAAACAGTTTTGCTTGGTACAGCAGAATTTAGTGCCTTAAAAATAAAGTCAGTATAAGTATTGCTTGAAAAAGTATGGTAATTCTTTAAAGCACCTTAACAATTCTCACGTAATTTCAACTGCCTTTCAGAATCAAGGTTAAATAAATAAATAAATAAATAAAAATGTTTATTGATGCATCAGTGATGAAACTAAATAACCCCTGAAAATGTTTCATGTCTTCCGCAGTGCCAGCAGCTGAAACTATACAGATACATTACGGAGCAAATCAAAGGCATAATGGGGAATGCCCTTTTCCTTAATCTTTCCCTAGCTTAATACAGTCTTGTTCAAAGAATGACACAAGTGATAGCTTTTCTTTAACAGTAGGACCACTAGAAAGCCATCCAGACTGTGTATTTTTTTTCTCCCCAGTTTCTCGTGCAACAGTCTGTATCAGCTGATCAGCTGTGGTTCAGTTTTTAATTTAAAGAGTAGTTACATTAAACAAACAAACAAAAAAAATCACATCCCACTTTAAGTTCCACTACGTCTGGCCCTCAGGACCCTAACTAACTCTGTTACATGTGATCCAAGACTGGTACCTTTTGTGACATGCAGCACTTCCTACCAGAATGAATGTGTACATATTTATATAAAGATGCATAAACCCTTGCCTTCCTTAGTGTGCTAAGATTACCATCTTAAGAAATATATGCCACTAATGGTTTCACTTCTGTTTCAAATACTATCACCATGTAAAGTTTGTATATATATTAATACTCACATGACCTTGTAACACAATTTTCAACAGCCTACTCATTAGTTGAAAAGTTGTATCAGTCCTTTACTGCTACCTAGTCAGTCTTAATGCTAAAGCAAAGATTACTTTCCCAGAATTTTATGATTCCACTATCAGGCAAACACACATATTAAGCCTCTCAGATGAAGACTTACTGCTGAGCATGACAGAAGACAGAAGAGTACAGCAATTATGTTTGACAAACTCTATGGACACTTCTCCCTGACTACTTTCCCTCTATGCCAAGCTCTCCTTCTAGACCTCAATGGTCAATGAGAATATCCAGACATATCACATAAAAAAATAAACCAGAACATGTGGAATCAGACCCTGTAATAATAAGCAGCACCACAGTTCTAAGACAGCAATCTCAAAAAAGCTAATCACTATGAAAAGCCACTTGACTTCTAAACTGAACTTCGTAGACTCCTCAGCTTCCTAAAGTCACTTTATCAGGGTGGCGGGAGAGAGAATGTAGAAGGGAGAGGCCCAAATGTGATTTTCTCAGAGTAGGGAATATATTTGCCATTTCAAAGCACCCTCAAGTTTTGATAGGTCCAAAACACACACTGGTTTACATCTACAGCATGTATTGCAAAATGTTAGTGGAAACCAGCTCATGTATCTTAAAACAAATATAAAGTGGGTTTGGAAAAAAATGACAGATATTTGCAACATTAACCAGCTATATATTATATATATTATTATATTATACAACATCACTGTATTATAGATAGACTTCAGCAGCATTAGGGGCAGCTTAATTTTATTGGTTTAAAGATGTCTATGACAAACACAGCTCATCAAAAGGACAGTGTACTTAAGAGTACAGAAGAGATGAACATCAGGATAAGTAAAGACTTACATTGCAGGGCTTCCTCTGCTTTACAGTTGTCTGAAATCAATTAATTTGTATTTGTATGGTTTAGAAGACACATAATGCAGAAGTTACAGCCACAGCTATAAGTGAATCTACTCCTCTGCCACTACTTTCATCTCCAGCAGTTTATCACAATAGGTTCTACATTAGTCACAGCCACCAAAAGCCAGAAGATCTTGTATGTTTCCATTCTTCTCCTAAATCTTTCCATTAATGGAAGGTATCTTCAGATGACCAAGACTATGAAAATTGTCATGTATGGTCACTTATTATCACTTACCATCACCTCCAATTTGTGATTTTAGACGAAGATGGAAGAAATGGAAAAGAAAGGGAAGAGAAGAAAAAAAAAAAAAAGGAAAAAAGAACAACAACAAAACAAAAATTCTGCCACCCGATTTGGAAACAGAGAAGTAAAAATAAACCTTTGGATGGACAGTCATGGCAAAAAGACACTATGAAGACAGAAAACCTTTAGGTTCCTAGCTAAGGGCAGCTCCTTATCTCAGCAGAATGAGTCATTATTTGCTAAAAACTCTTCTAGTATGTTATTTATGCAGCCATCATCAATAACCATTCCTATTAGCCACTTCCCTTATTCTCTATATGCATAGGGTCACAGGTCACACAGACAAGGAAGAATAGTCAGCAGGAAAACCCCCACAAGCGTAAGTAAAGAATTCTAAAATCTTTTTACATAGAAGTCAGGACACAAATTCAAGTAGTGGAGTCTTCCACCATTTAAAAATAAAAGCAGAAGAATGAAAATCTATGCTCCATGTACACTACTAAGAAGAATTTTTATACCTCAAAAATAAAACACATAGGCTCTTAAAATTCTTTACCATACCTGAAGCATGCATTGAGACACCACCCCTTCAGGTATCTCAGGGAAACGCTGCCGGAGATCATGGAGTACCTGAACATCAAGTTGCTGACTGCTCTGCGCCATGCCAGACTGACGATGTTCCAGATTATCAAAAAATGGAATTCAACAGGCCTTCCAATGATTATGGTCTTCTGAGGCTTCCGGCATTTTCTGTAAGAAAGAACACAAAATCAATTATCTTCTAAGCCATCACAACAACTTCTCTTCCTTCCCCAGCTGCATCTGTGAAAGAACTCCTGTATTACATTTTTAGATCCAGATATACAGAGCGACAATGGCTTAAAAATGGGAATCATCATGTCTCAAAATCTAATATTAAAACACTTAATATGTCACAGGTACACCCATATAACATTTCCCTGGAATGTGCTAGTACAGGTCTTTACACAGTCCCCCTGTGGTACCATGTAGGCATAACTTAATCTGACCTACATGAAATAGAACTCCTATATACTTACTGCCAATGAAATTCTGAACAGTTTGTAGAAAAGCCTGATGTTATCACAAAGCACAAATGTCTTTGCTATTTGCAAAATGCTAGGAATAATATGCTGGAAAACTAAGAAGCACAATTACCCCAATATATTCCTCTAGTAATAGGGCTTAAACTCTTTCCTTGTTACATCACTACAAATCCAAGAAGCTGAAAGCAATTTTTGTAAAATACAGCAAGAGTCAAACAGACTTTAAAGAGTTTTTTTTTAGCGTTATGATAAGGATCTATTTCAGATTTTTGCAAAGCACCTATTATATTCATACTAAGGTAAGTGACAAAACCCCCTCCTTCCATTTCACAATTTCAACAGCAAAAAGATTCTATCTGAATTTCAACATCCAAGGACTGCTAGAAGGCAAATAAAAGTGTGAGTCAACAAATGTTTTTCTCACTTGTGGCTCATTATCACAGTGGTAATCAAAAGGTAGCTGAAGTCTCAGTCAAGATTTACAGAGTTTGCATGAAGGTGGTACACAATAGCCCCTGTAACACATCTATTACTGATAAGCTTCAAAGACTTTCCAACATTACTCAGTTGAATTCTTAACTGCAAAGAATGCAGTACCTGTGTTCAAGAACAGAAATGAAAGTCAGATACCAGCAGACTTGATGTTCAAGTACTGTATTAGCTATTTGAAGTCCCATGTTTGTATCACGCCACCTCAACCTCAGTGTATCAGTTTTTCACCTGCTAAGCTCCACTTCCAATGTAGTCCAGCACAGTACAACAGATCAGCACAATCATATACATAACTTTACGCACTAATAAACTTCAACAGTTTCCTGTATCTTTCCTACATCTTCAAAGAAATACAAAACGTCAGGTTTAGTGTAAAAAAGCTTTGGTGTTTGTTTTGTTTTTTTCTTCTTTTTTTAATTATTTAATAACCATACCTTGCTTTTTTCACCCCCTTCAAAATAGCAGTTTATTTCTCAGAAAAGGGGCAAAACAACAACCATCACCACAACAAAAGCATAAGTCAAATTCAATTCACTATGTGGTTACTTTGTATGTGGACACCTTTTTACTAGCTTTTTAGTATTCATTAAATAACACATAGGCTTCCAAAAAGGCTTTCTCTCCATCATATCTGATAAATTCTAGTCTCCAATATTACAACTGTCATATCACTTTCTCAAGATAAATGAGACAAATTTAAAGAACAGTGAGATATGTGAACTACCCTGCTGTGATTTAAGAAATGCTACAGTAAACTTACATAGTCTAATCACAATGTAGTTCTGTCCATTGCAGTAAAGCTGCACACCCCTTTTATTTTAAAAGGAAACAAGTTACCATTAACTACAAAAGCCAGCTGAAACTTTTTACCTACACTCACAGTAGGGGACCTTTTATAAAACTTATTTTTCATAAATGACAAACATCATATTCTGAAAGACAGACCAGCACAAGGACTCCCAAAGAAAACCCTACAGCCATCAAGCTCTGTGTGCTTCTAGACAACTCTCCTTCTCCCAGGAGGCAGGGAATTAAGTGTAGTAATGAAGAATACCCTATCAGAATAAACAGCAGCTAAAAACTCCTGTGGAATAACAAATGACAGTATCTGAAAATCTGAAATAGAAGATAATAATTTTAATAAATCTAATCTGCAAGAACAAAAGCCTTTGTATTAGTTCTCTCTTCAAATGCAAATGCAATATGGGCTACGGACCAGCTATGAATTTTATCACAGAGTTCTCTTCTAAACACACACACACAAAACTTAATTTTGAAGAGTTGAAGCTTCTAGTTACACAGATTGCCTTGAAAAGACTGTAAGAAACTTGAAATAGTTATCTTGAGAAGCATGAACACACATTTATTCAGACATCTTTGGATTCCATACCTACAGTACTGTGGAAATTTGTTATTTTTCAGCCAGTACCACTGAATTCACTACTGCCTTATCCAGGAGCCCAGCAATTTGTTGTACCGTTATCCATGCATTTTGTCCTTCCTGCCTATTCTGTTTGACCTGCTCACAGCTGACTGCACATTTACCACTCTAAGCAAGCATAAACTGGCTGGGATACAATACTTGCTTCCCACGTTGCTCCACAGCACCCAGCAGGTGGAGAAGCAAGTTGTTCAGAGAGCCAAGAGCTTACAGCACAAACGACACAGCTAACATGCTTAGAGAAGAACTCCTGCTGAGCCACAAGAGACTAAGAAAGCAATCCTTCAAAGCTTCTTTCACAGCGTGCACAGGCTAAGGGACACACTGAAGTGCACTACACTACCAGCCTTAAAATTACTAAAAGTTCACAGAGCAGAACACATCAAAAAATAATCCAAAGTCACAATAAAAGCAAGCCATTTCATCTGCAACGTTCAATACGCAGACTCCAGCTGAAAAGTATTCCATGAGGATGGAATAAAATAACACTGCTGCACACATGGCAGTTCTAATGACAAAACCAAAGGATATTGTTGCAGAATTTGTCCCCCTGTGTTAACACACAGAGATGACCTTGGGAGCCACTAGTGAGTCTGGGGATTATGCAAAGCATTACTCGAGCCCTAAACAAGTACACTAATCGGGTTTCCACATCTTATAGAGGCCCAAATTATACATACAGCAAAACATTATCTTAAATTTATCTTCTTTCCTTAAACCCTTTGAGTACCCTGCAAGTTATGGAACCAGTTAACAGTTTCATCAATCAACTGATGCCTCTTTTTTAAAGAATGAATAAAAAAAGAGTAGAATTACTACTTTCTTAATATTCTCCACATATATGTGTTCAAATATATGCTAAAGGAAATACATTTCACTACCGTTATTTTTGAAGCACTAAATCACCTAAAATTGAAGATACATGACTCATCAGTAATGAGATCGAAGTGAAAAATAAATAAGGTCAACAGGTACTGTCTGGCATTTATAAATTATATACTGGTATGCACTTATGCAATTACAATGTTTGGAGCAACTAAAATAATTTCTGAGTGAATTTCCAGAAAAGAGGATACCTGGAATACAGTTTCTCAGGCCTCATCAATTTAAAGTTAATTGTTAAGAGTCTTATAGTAGTAGTTGGGCCTTGAACGATAAAAGAAGAAAGAACCCCAGTAAGACAAAACTCAAAAATAAAAAAGTCAGTTTATAAAAGCAACAGCTCAGAGACATCCTGCTTTTTACATAAGTTCTTTCATCCTAAAATACTTAAATCTCCTTTAGATTA
Source organism: Psilopsiagon aymara (assembly GCA_024733675.1). Taxonomy (NCBI): domain Eukaryota; kingdom Metazoa; phylum Chordata; class Aves; order Psittaciformes; family Psittacidae; genus Psilopsiagon; species Psilopsiagon aymara. The sequence goes on along the minus strand of JANRGW010034580.1, from coordinate 25,984 downwards.
CAGGGATGAGAAAACACAGATGGATTTACATACAGTCAACTAAAAAATCTCAGTTTCCTCTGAATTCGACATAAATGTAATTTTTAAGTTTCACTGTCCTGCCTTCTAGTCAAATGCATGCCGACACCTGCAGACAAAAAAGTGGATTCACTGAACAACATTCAAATGAACTCAACTCAGTATTTGTAAATTAATCTACTTTCTTCCTCCTTATTTATCTCAAATCAAAGTGTTGAAGATTAATTTTGGCCTTCAGATTCATAAATATTGTAGATTTTTTTTACTTGAGCAATCATAGAGCAATTCCTTCAAATAGTTGCACTGGACTGACAGGCTTTTTAGCCAAAAGGCAAAAAAGCTTCAGTGAAAGCTAGGAAAGCTGGATGCTCTATTCTGTATAAACATTACAGGAACTGGAGTATGAAGATACCATGGAATTTAGGTGGACAAAACAGTAAAATAACTTCTTAAAAATGGAATCTCCAGAACAGAGAGGCCAAAATTAACACAAAGCAGCAAGCTAAGAGAAAAACTAACGTATATAAACATCTTCACCTATCAAAAGTGACTTTGACTTTAAGAGACATTTAAACTCATTTGCAGTAAATATAAAGCAGAAAATCCAATAAACAGTTACATAATCCAAGCTCATGACAGTAATTCCTAATTGTTATCTCTTTCCCAACAGCAGCACCTCCTGTTTGTATTTGCTACTGGGCACCTAGGCATTAAACTTCTAAGTAACACTGCTAACAGTGCTACTCAGAACTTTAGTCCTGTTCTGAGAAAACTGCAGAGCAGTAACAGTCTGAATATCCTCTGAATATCTGAACAGGAACTTTACTTTCTTCTCTGCTAGTAAACAGAAAAACTGTGAAAACGACAGGATCTGAGGAAGCAGAAAAAGATACAGAATTCTAAAATTCTGTTTCATTAATCTAGATTAATACAGAATTTTACTTTAACCAAAAACAGCAGGGTAAATAAAACATGACAGCACGTCCAAAAGAAAAATATTATGTTCCCTAGATGGAAGAACAATAAAAGCCTAACACTATTTGTAATGATTTTACTAAAACAAGACATTTTGTTTTCAAAGCCATGCTAACTAACTTGGCTCCACAGCATGGGTTCTGGAGTGGCATTTTATATCTTTGGTTCTAAAATTATTTATTTAATAATAAACATTTTTTTTTTTTAAATAAACAGGGGTGATCTAAGTTAGAATAAGGAAGAAGTGCTTTGTGAGGGTGGCCAGGCACTGGAAAAGCCTTTCAGAACAGACCATTCACGCCTGCAGCACAAAACCCCCAGCATTACTAGTCTAGCTCTACAAAGTAATATTACTAAAGTATACAGCAAAGCTGAACTACACAGAGTGTTTAGGAAGAAGCATTGTCTAGATCAGAATGTTTTTATATAACTGAAAAAACAGTTATTAATAACATATATTAAGACATTCATGTTTCATGACTACATCCTTCTAGATTCCTACATTAAAGGTGTTGTATTGAAATACTCCTACCAAAATGTTATTCAGGTACTGAACTTCAGTGTACTCTGTTACCAGGCACAGTGCATAACACATCCTCCAGATAGTCCATTATTTTCTCAACTGTGAATATTACATTACTATAACATAAACAAATATTTAAGTTGCATTTAAAAGATTAGCCTCCTTACTACAAGCACTTCATTAAACTCTATGGCCCAAGAACTTCGGTGAAAACATTCCACCTCTCAGAAAAGTAAAATATCACCTATTGCAGCCCCAGCACTCAAATTTAGCAACTAGTCCAAAGCATTTGTATTATTTGCAAGTAAAACCCCCCTAATTTGGACAAGCTAAGTTACTAGAAACTGTCTTCCTGGGAAAGGATTTTGAAGTTTTCATTTACATATACATGTATATAAATTGAAAATTATTCAGTGAATTATGCATTTGTTAGTTTCTTGAATAAAGTTATCCTATAAGCAAGTGCTGCTTAGGGCGTAGATACCAATTTAGTATGTAGAATAGATGTGGACAAACTTCCACTGCCTCCAGAGTCATCTAGAGATCCAGCTACAGTTCTCCAAGGATGCAAAGATTTACCATTTGTGAGGCAGTATGAAAATGCAGTAAGGTCAGTTGTAGCGAGTTACAACTCATAACATAATAAAAAACTCAACACCTTTCCTCCCATGCCAGCCATCTCAGCTGAACTAACTCAACCTGCTAAAACAATTAAAATCACTCTTTACTATTTTAATAAGCTTACCTTGCACAATGAATGCCCACTGAAAATCACACCACTGTGGAAAGGAAGAGAAATAATAAAAGGCAGGAAGGGATACATGACCAGGAATACCACCTCCCTGTTTTCAGCAAAGGTAAGACAACTGATCAATTAAAGCCATAACAAAAAAGCACCTTCTTCACCCAAAGCAGACTCAGAATGAAAGAACTGAAGCTGTTCTTGTATGAACAGCATTAAATAGGAATGGAGTTTTTGCCAAGTGTCAATACTGGAGTTAAAGAACATGGTTGTGGTACTGCAAGAAAGCTGTCAGCTGTGCCCAGAAGGCACACCAGAAAGAGAGGTCAGAACTGAAACTGGTCTTCAAACTCCACGTCACTTCCCCACAGTCCATGTAATACTGTTTTCTACAAAAATTCCTTCTGAAAACCATGGTGGACCAACTGATTACAGGCAGCCAGCTCTTCATCACTGATATGATGATACCTTCTACATCTCTGTTGACACATTGGTTACATTTTTCTGAAGGCTAGAATATCCTCCATACACTGCGTGCCAGTAGTAAAATACAAGAAGAAGGGAATTAGCTCAGCTTACAGATTTAGAAAGTACTTCATTAGACAAAGTATTAACATATTTTGGTTTTTACCTAACACGGTTGTTTTAACAAATAAGTATGACTTCAGCCAAAGGAATGATTATATCCCTATTCCACTTCTGTATTTCAATACACATGCAGATGCTAGGGTATATAATTACTGTGATACTTCCTATGATGACTGCAAATCCACAGCAGAAAAATTGTTAAATCAACAGTTTTGTAAATGAGCTTGTATAAGATCATGAATTTTGAAGATGCCAGTTCAAACTGAGTTGCTTCACACAAAGCATTAACTGAGGAAAAACATATCCCATCCCACAAATAGCTACTATTTAATGCATCTGAACCCAATTATAGCCTTGTAAACATGCCTGGCACATGACCTGGCTGCAGATGAAATCACATAATCTCACCTCTAATCCTTGAGCAGCCTCTGGAACCACTGCTGGCCTAAATTCAAAGGGGCCTGCAGTAGAATATTAAACTGACTGTAAATGGCTTAAAGTCATCAGGCTACACTGATATTGGGAATAATAAAGAGAACAATTCTGTACACTAAGTTTCTATTTAAGCCATTCAAATGAAACCAATTAACTCATCCCACAAATAACACATCAATCCAGCTAAGACTTTGGACTGCATTTGCAGCAAAGGTCTGTGAATACTTTTATGGTAATGTGAGACCTTTATAAAGATTTGCTAGCTGGAAGATCTTAAAGTCTCAAATACAAGAAACTAAACTGTTATAACAGTGCCTTGGGAGCAAATTTTCCCTCACAATTACCTTCTGCCACACACTGTTTAAACAGGGTGTATCACAAAAAAACAAGAAACACTTTTTCCCTGCAACAATCCAGCTAATTTTCAGGATTACATATAACTAAGAACAACTCTCCCACCTCATAAATCACAATGACCTTTTGTTACAGATGCTTTTTTATTACAGGGTGATAACAACCCACAGCTTTGCAGCTGTACTGCTTCACAGAGTAAGAAAGATATGTACAATAGAATTCAAAGATATTTTGTCATTTCATACAAACATATTAAATTCAACAAAAGAAAAGCAGTCAATATTGAAAGCTGAGCTCAGCATGCTGCTTTTACTGCTCTGAATGAATGCCTGCATCACTAAAAACAATTCATGGTTTGGCAAGTCGTCTCGTGATGAACATTTGTTCACTTGTATAGAAGATCAACAGATTCATAAAGCTCCTGGATGGTAGGAAGACAATATAGAATCATAGAATAGTGAGGGTTGGTAAGCACCTTAAGATCATCTAGTTCCAACACCCCTGCCATGGGCAAGGACACAACACACTGAACCATCTCATCCAAGGCTCTGTCCAACCTGTCCTTGAGCACTGCCAGGGATGGAGCATTTACAGCTTCCCTGGGCAACTCATTCACCACCCTTCCAGTAAAGAACTTCCTCCTTATATCCAATCCAAACTTCCTCTGTTTGAGTTTGAACCCGTTACCCCTTGTCCTACCACTACAGCCCTTAATGAAGTGGCCTTCCTCAGCATCCTATAGGCTCCCTTCAGATCCTGGAAGGCTGTTATGAGGTCTCCAAGCAGCCTTCTCTTCTCCAGGCTGAACAGCCCCAACTTTCTCAGCCTATCTTCATATGGGAAGTGCTCCAGTCCCCTGATCATCCTCATGACCCTCCTCTGGACTTGTTCCAACAGTTCCATGTCCTTTATATGTTGAGAACACCAGAGCTGTATACAATAAAGAAGTATAGAGCAAAAAAAAACTCATATGATAAAGTTATAGAAGATCATCTGATAATTTGTGGTACAATAGCCCTGTCCACTTAGCCATAGAAAAGTTACACAGCCATAAGTAGTTACACAGATGTATCATTTGATGGCCTGGAGCAGCTGAGAGTGCTGAGGTAGCATGCAATTCATTAAAGACAGCATGATGAGAATACTCTTATAAACATTGATGAAATGGGAGCACAAAGCAATGAAAACATCCCTTCTCTTGGGTTTTTCTGTTTGGTTGGGGTTTTTGTTGTTTTGTGTGGGTTTTGTTTCTTCGTACCTTTATGGGTTTTTTGGGCGGCTGATGGCAGTTAGTTTTGGTTTTATTACCTTAACCTTCAGCAATAATCAGTTTTATCCATGTTTGAAATTATTTCCACAGATTCTGTGAATGAATAATACTGGGATATAATGTGGTGTGTCTTCATCACACAAAAGCAATATGCAAATCTGAGGTAAGAGAAACCTGGGTGGAGGAAATCCATTTCTGGTATAACCGAAACAGTGACACTGTCTAGAAATAGGATTCAAGCACCATGAAGTTTCACCCGTGGTCTGTGGGCAAGCATGTAAATGACACAGGTTGCTACTGAAATCCAAAAATCATGATCCATCATTATTCTCTCTTAGATATGTATTTTGTGTTGCTTCATGTACTTTGGTGTTCGCTTTGCTTTTATCCCTTTCATTACGGTCTGTCATCCTTGTGAGCCAGCAACATCTAAATGGACCAGTGTTACCTATTTACTCTTTTCCCTCTTCCATCTGTGATAGAAGACACCAAAAAATGTCATGGGAATAATACAGAAAGTTTAGTATTTACACAGATTCAAAAAATAAATAAAGAATCAGGCACTAACAGACCAATTTGCCAGGTAGAAAAGGAGCTGGAAGTATCGCTCTGCACAGATCTAACATTTTCAAAAGAAGTCACACATTAATCTGTGGGCATGATTAAATTTCTGTCCTTTAAAGTAAGACTAGTATTAGACAATGAGAGACCTTATTTATCCCACTGCTTTGGAAGCAAAAAGAGTGAAAATCATCTCTACCCTATATGCAAGTCTCCACAAAGTAGAACTTGTTTTTAACAGCTACATGGTACACTACACCAGTAGATACTAAAACCCGAATGATACTAAGAACACCACTTAAACTGGAACACTGATACTCATTTTAGCAAGTAGCTAACAGGGTCTTGGCCAGTAATTCCTCTACTAAGTAGACCACAATCAGAGAATGGTTTGGGTTGAAAGGGACCTTTAAAGATCATCTAGTTCAAACCCCCTTGAAAGGCCAGGGACACTCCTGCTTAGATCAGGTTGTCCAAATTCCCATCCAAGTGCCCTGAGCACTTCTTCCAATGGGGCATTCACTTCTCTGAGCACCATGCTCCAGTGCTTCACTCACCCTCACCATAGGAAAAAGTAAAAAGTCTTCCTTATGTCCAACCTAAACCTGCCTGCTGTCTTTCAGTTTAAAACCATTGTCCCTCCTCCTGTCACTACAGACCTTGGTAAAAAGTTTCCCTCCATCTTTCTTGCAAACCTCTTTTAAATATTGAAATGCCTCTTTTAAACATTGAGATGCCACCACAGATACTAGTAAATACTTCATTAGGATTTTATGGTTCTCTCACTCCAAGGAGCAAGAAGAAGCAGCTCCTGCTACATAATAAAGGTTACAAGACAAGTACGATTCTCAGGCAGTGTGAGCTAGTTCAGGAATGATAGTGCTATGTAACAAGTGCTAATTTCCAGAATAGTCCTGCAGAATACTAGGTGCAACTAAAAGTTGTAAACACAAGTGAGTTTCTGCATCTCACAGATAATCTCAAGATTATCACAAGTATCACATTACTATTAAAAGCTACAGGACAATGAACTGGCTTTCTGACCAGGGCATACAATACATGATTGTTGACTGAATTTTTGTGAAATAAGGGTTGGGGCAGTGAACCAGCACACTGTCAGATTTCTTAATTTGTAAACTCCAAGTGCTGGCTCTGCTAAAGCAGCTTCATAATGATAAATCTTTTTAACTTTTTTCTCCCCCCCATTATATGCTATTTTTGGAATCAAAATGAGACAAGAAAGGATTCAAGAAAACATGAAATTGTGTATATACTATAAAGTGTGGGAAAAAGTCTATGGCAAATCTGTGGATCATAAACTTCAGCTTTTTAAGCACAGCCTGCAATTCTTATTTGCAAGTTAAACAATTACAGTACCTGAGGTTTATACTAGACTGAAACTGAGCTAACAACCTCCAGAAAATACTGGACTATTGTTTAATACACAAGTTGTTCCAGAAAGTGAGCTTCCCTCTCAGAAGTGTGAGATTAACACTTCTTGAAGAAATGTCTCCACCTATTGCTATGAACAGAGATTTATCTGCAGGTCACTAGCCCAAATCTCAACCATCTTAACAGGAACTTAACACTGTTCCTGCCTACGAGATGTTTGATAGCTCTTACACAAGGTGATTCTCAGCATTAGCTCCTGCATCACAAATTCATTGCTACACTTCAAATTTGCTTTTAAGTCATCCACAACAGGCTTTGTTGCAAGACACATTCACACTGGTCAAAATACGCTGAGTCTTTTCAAGGATACTTCCACAAAATAAAACACTTTACTTACTTTTGCGGGAGTTCACAGCTGTAAGTATTCAGTAAAGCCAGAAGTTTTGACAAGTCTGAAGACAACAGCCACAATTTAAAAAAAATATGAACCAAACTGTCATTTGGTTTACCAACACAGAAATTGTGAAATTTCAGAGTTAACTACACGCGTAAATCAATCACTACACATAGTTAGCCCAAATGTTTCCCTCACTTCTCTTCACCTTCTCACTTTGATCTGGGCTTCTTCCTATTAAAAACATTTGCTCCAAGTAAATTGATTGCTATCAATCTAAAAGAGACTACTGCCCATTTGCAGAATAAAAGCAACACAACCACATTAGTCATCAGAGCCTGCTGGTATTTCCATAAAAGGCACACTATTGCACTTCATGCACTAAGGGCTATACCACTTGAACTTTTAACCACTTATTTGATTTACTTGGGTAGCTCAGCAAACAATTTCACAGTGAAGTAAAGGCTTGACCATCCTCTCTGAATCAGCTGAAGCTGTGCAAGAATTACAAAGTGTAAATTCATTCCTTTTAGTCAACCATGCTATGAATCAGCCATAGAGCCAATGATTTATGACAACACAAACTTTAAAAAATTGAACTGTTTATGCTACCAAAGAAAATTTAAACTGTTTGAATTAAGCCATTCTTATGGTACGAAGAGGAGAAAAAATTATGAATCAGCTGGTTAAACATAATTTAACAAGTTTCCTGCTTCTGAAATATCCCTGACAGACTTCTGTGATGGCTAACAGTAACAGTGCTGTAAACAAGTTAAAAATAACCAGACCAGTACGATTTCTCTGTCAAGCCTCTAATGAGTTTTTATATGACAACCCTTGAAAATACTCTGAATTGAATACACTGACTAAACCAAAGATTTCTGTTTTGCTGATAATCACATATACTGAAGAGTGGATAGGATGCAGACAATTTCTGTAACACACCCTTGTCTTACACATTCATTTTTCTGCATCAGTGATTAGATTACTCTAAAACATAACTGTAAAGAAGTATCCACTTTCCTGAAGAGATAAAAGGACATACTGACTAGCATTAGTTTAAATTATATATAACTATATATATACATATAAGTATTCACTACAACTCTTATACCCAAAATGAACAATTGAGAAAGAAAATGGTACTGGGAAGCATGAATACCTGTGCAACACTGTGACCTGACTAACAGTAGCCTATTTCTCCTCACTTTGGCCACCTTAAACTAGAAGAAAAATTCTAGATTAAAAAGGACATGGAACTGTTGGAACAAGTTCAGAGGAGGGCCACAAGGATGGTCAGGGGACTGGAGCACCTCCCGTATGAAGACAGGCTGAGAAAGTTGGGGCTGTTCAGCCTGGAGAAGAGAAGGCTGCTTGGAGACCTCATAACAGCCTTCCAGTATCTGAAGGGGGCCTACAGGGATGCTGGGGAAGGACTCTTCATTAGGGACTGTAGTGAGAGGACAAGGAGTAATGGGTTAAAACTTAAACAGGGGAAGTTTAAATTGGATATGATGAAGAAATTTTTTACTTTGAGGGTGGTGAGGCACTGGAATGGGTTCCCCAGGGAAGCTGTGAACACTCCATCACTGGCGATGTTCAAAGCCAGGTTGGACAGAGCAGCCTTGGGTGTCATGGTTTAGCAGGAGGTGTACTGGCCCATGGCAGGGGGGTTCGAACTAGATGATCTTAAGGTCCTTTCCAACCCTAACTATTCTATGACTCTATGATTACAAAGAAGTGGAGTTCAGTGAGGGGATAAGAAAACTGATTTCAAGATCCCCAGCAAAAAATACTGACGGAGGATATGACTACACACAGAGAAAACAGAAGAGGGAAGTGGACAGAGGCATATAAATGGCAACAAAAAAATTAGACAGGAATTAGGAGAACAGATACAGAAAAAACAAGTAACAGAGAGGAGTCAATACAGAGCAATGCAAAAGACTGACAGTACAAAAAAATATGACCCACATACTCCCTACACACCAGAAAACCTCAGCTTCCACTTCTGAGGCTTTGAATTCAGCTTTGGTGGCCAGACTGCGTAAGTTTCTCTGACACAACTAACTGCTATAAAATACACTGGATGAGTCTTTTCTATCATTCCGCAAGAATTTGTTAAGATAAGGAACCATAAAACGAACCTTGCCTATTTCGTGGTATCGTCTGATAAGATGTTGCATGAGTATCTACCCACAAAGGTACCAAAAAGAGGTCCTAAGAAGTTACACATAACATTACATTGATTGTATTTCTTCTATATGTGTTTATTCCAGTAGAACTTATTAGCACATTGATGCTGTCTATAATCATGCATGCATCTAAAGACACTTGAGTGTGTGCCATAGTTGAGGACTCGCTGCACCCAATTTCCTAGTGAAACAAAAAAGATACCTTAAATTAAAACGTTTTCTGCCAACTACATATATACACACACGTGTGTATATATGTAGCTATATATTTGTGCACATATAGATGTCATACAAGCCATAGCTTAAAACTTTTTCCTCTTTTTTCTTTTGGGAACAGGGAGGGAAGAGTGCACTGAAATTAGACATTTGTTTGTGCAGTGTATTTTTTTTTTCCCTTTAATGCCACATTCTACTTCTGTAAACATTATTTGAAGATAGGAAGTTTTATGTCTGCTTAGCCCCAGACTGACTTTCTAGGGAAGATGTGCCTTAGATACTATACAACGCAGAGAACATTTTGAAACGTTTTCATTCTTCACTCACTTTAGCATTCTCTATAAAGAACATTAATAGGATAAAAAAAAGTCTGGTTGGAGGAAAGCTGTGAGTTTCCCTCTTTCCAGAAGCAAGGTATACCTTGTAACTGTTGCAGGAGGAAACCTTGGAAGTATAAGGCAATGTTTAAACCACTAACACTCAGATAAAGCTGTAGCTGCTCTCTGCTGAATTTCTTCAATGGCTTATCTCCCTTAGGAAGCCTAGATTATTTCAGATCCATTTGTTCCATGATCTTAGGCCAGAAACAGGACAAGCCAAAACAGATAATGGAAAGACCAGAATATGAATACAATTGTTCATCCTAAGATGCACTGATGCATTCCTGCCAAAATTATTGTACAGCTTCAAAGGACTTGAACAGTATCCAGTAGCTTGACTTGATAAAAGCTTTAGCATGTCCTCTTCCTTGCAGAGAGCCTGGCACCAAATCGCATGTTTTAACACCAGAAGAGGCAGGCTGGAAAACTACAGATAGCAGCTGTAAAAGGGCAGTCACCAGCACCAGAGTATACTAATTTCCGCTCCATATTGCTGAATAGCTTTTGTGCTCTTCTGTGTGCTGTGAGCAGAGAATGGGACTGGAAACTTATTTACCTAACAACTGAATGTTAAACTAGGAGCTTTATAAATTACAATCACTCATAGGTCACTCATAGCTATATAACAGCACAAACTGATTCCAAAGAACACTGTACCCCTCTTTCCTTCGTGACTTTGGCAGGTTAAGGAAAACTGTGTTTTGCAGTCCTAACACCTTGGTTACTCTGTGACATTGTCTGCAGGCAGGTTGTTGGTATTCATGTCATTAGTCATAGCATTTTTTTATTTTTGTTGGTCTAGTACCAGGCCAGAAAGTTGCAGATCCAAGTGATGAGATTAACACAATTCCTGGCTGGAGTACACATGACTTTTCACATACAGCTGAGCATAAAAAGATCAATTTTGTTTTGATGGAGCTAGAGTCCTCTTTCACAGAGCCTGTGATCACAGGCTTCAGGTGGGACATATTAACCAACTCCATGGCTTTAAAAAAAAATCAGGGTTACAGTATACAAATCAAAGTGAAGCAGATCCTTCATTACTAGCCAGTCTTTCCACAGATGACACTCCATGGGCTAACAGTGAAGTTAGAAGCAAATTTCACTTTCATCAGATACAGCTACAAGAAAAAAAAAAATCCAAATCTGAATATGAGACAAAATCTGAATACGAGACAAAATGAATGAAGCACACTTTCTTAAGCTTTCAAGAATGAATGGTATTTGGATTTACACAGGATTTCACCCAGAAGTCTGTAGTCACAATTTCACTTTTCAAAATACCTTATTTTTATTCTACATGACAAATATTCTTCCAGATGTAAGATAAATATGCATGTTACAGCACTTAAAGCAATCAGTATTTCTTATTTCTACACTGATCTGCCCTACTGTACTCCATTAAGGTTGGTAGGATAAACTGCACTGATTTCATTTCCCTTTTAGGAAGCTATCCTCATAATCCTGCTTTAGAAGGAAAAAAAAAATAAAAATAAAAAGGGCTCAAAGACAGCTCCAACTTAAAATAGCTGCTAACTCATTTTGCTCTTAAAGAGGTTTGGATTATTTCACCTCCCTGAAACAAGATGCTGTCCAGCAGCTCAAGGTAGCTGCATCCTCTAAAAGCGCTGTGCCTTTTTGTTTTAACAGACCTCTCTGTTCTTATGGGATATAAAAGATCTTGTGGATAACTTGGTAAAGCTGTAGTAAAAGAACTGCTTGAAACACTCTTTATGCTAAAATTGCCATACTATTTGTGTCATGCTCAGTGCTATTCACCTTCACAAGAACTGAGAGTGCAACCAATATCCATCCAATAGTTTGAGTGATGCAGATGCAAGGTGCAAGAACATAAATGTCTTTCACCTGTGTCCTGGGTTCAGCTGTAACAGTAATTTTTCTCCTTCCTAGTAGGTGGGGCAGTACTGTGTTTCAGCTTTAGTCTGAGAACAATGCTGATCATACCACAATTTTTTAGTTGTTGCTAAGTAATGCTTACCCTGATCAAGGACTTCTCAGTCTCTCATGCTCTGCCAGTGACGAGTGGCACAAGAAGTCAGGAGGAAGCAGAGACAGGACACCTACCCAAACTAGCCAAACCATACCACAGCATGTCATGCCCAGTATATAAACTGGGGGGCATTACCTGTAAGGGAAGGATTGCTGCTGGATTCAGGCTGTGTATTGGTAGGTGGGTGGTGAGCGATTACATTGTGCGTCACTTGTGTTCATTGTTTTTTTTCCTTTCCCTTTTTATATTATCTCTCCTGCTATTTCCCTTATCATTATTATTACTGGAAGTAGTAGTAGCAGTACACATGGTACAGTGTTTTCTTTGCTTAGATGCTGCAGCAAATAAGGAGATGTGTTATTAGTTCTGTAACCAATCTGCTGATTTCTATGTTGTTAGGAAGCGGCAGCGTCCATATGCTTTGTAGCAGGTAAGTAACAGTATAGAGCACAGAATCCCAGAATAATTAGCATTGGAAAGGATCTTACAATCATCTAGTTCCAAGCCCCTGGCCTCGGCAGGGACACTTCCCACTACACCAGGTTACTCAAGGACCAGCTCTTCATGCAGACACTAAGAACTTAAACCTGAAACACATATTTTGGTCTAACTCCCTGACATCTTAGAAGAGCACCATTTGCTGTGAACACAGTGGAAAAAAAATCAGGATCGTGTAGCTTCCCACAAATCAAATGCAGTCTTGTATACAAGAGGTTTAGAAAGCAGAAAAATCTGAAGTTTAAAAATTTGCAGTCACGCCCCTGCCAGCTAAACACACTGCCACCAGAGCATTCCCCTGAAGCCAGTAAGCAACACATAGTGCTTGTCCTAGACACAAGCAGCACGAAGTGACAGACTTGCACATTCAGGAAACAAAAAAGAGGTTGAAAGCAAAAATACATTAAAATAACACTGTAATCTGATGCTTCAATTCTGAAATCCTAGTACAAGTAGTCACACTCTCTGCTTAACAGAACAGCCCAATGACCTCTTTTCAGTTCTCACAAGCATTAAACGAACAAATTGGAACCCCAAGCAGCTGCATGACCTGGACTCAAGTGTATGCTTTGAGTTTTCTCTGCTTTTAGATGAGGGGGAGGAGAGGGAAGGAGATGATAATCTTTGGCATATATATTGCTGTTTAAGCACAAGCCTATTTTGTGCTCTGTGTCATTCTTTCCCTACAGGATGGAAAGCAACGTTACACTTCTGGACAATTAAACACTATTTTGAAATAGAATACAAACCTATCTGAAAATTAGATCTAAACACACTTCTAAGATGCTATGAATAAGCACATTTTCAGAATAATTCTGCTAAATAAGGCTGTGTATTTAAAATTTGTTTTCCATACTTGAATGGCCAGAAGAGCTAAGCAATACTATATCAGAACTGTTAAGTTACACTACGTAATCATATGAAGGTTCTCTATTCCTTCCAGTTGTTGGAGAAATGTGTACATGAAGTATTTGGATACCTTCAAGAGATACCTGTTCCTTTGATTCAGCATCAGATTTAAAAATAAATAAATTTGTCTTTTCAAGAACTCATACAATGCACAAGTCGTTTCATGTTAATGACTATTTCACATCACCAGTTTTCCATTTTAGTAAATCAAAACCAGTACTGTCTACAGACTGGGGTATTACTTGGCTAAAAAAAAAAAAAAAAAAAGAGAGATAAAAAAAGAAAGAAAAAAGACTGGAATCTTTTTAAAGATGTTATAATGTTTACCTGACAGCCATAATCAAAAGAATCCCCAGTTTCCGTATTTATGTAATAGGAAGGTATCTTAGCAAACTTTTCTGCCAAGAATTACTAGGCTCCATTCAAGGTACATAAAAGACCGTGGATACTCGAGGCCCACTAATTCTCCAACAGTTTACCTATGGAGTTAATCATAATTCAACTGTCTTACTACACATTTTGTCTAATTTTCAACTCAGTTAAACATAAATTTCACACAAATTTGAACACTTGTAAAAGAAAACCTATGTTCAACTCTCTGTGCATACTTGCTTAAATACAGTTCTATTATTTTGATAATTTGCCATGGACACTCAACCACTTTGATTAGAAGAGCAACTTCTTATGCATTTGAAAAGTTAATCAGACACAGACAAAAGAGTTTTCTAATGAGACACTACCTTTATAATCAGCAAATTTTCAAGTATGTAACTGTAAAGACATTATTTATACACACTCAATTCAACTGAATAGATTCTAGAATAAACAGAAACTGTACATAAAGAAAAAGAGATATACACTTAAGCTACAAATTCAAACACTGTAGTACTATCCACTGATTTACATCAAAGTACTCATTACTTTTACCAAACCTGTCAGTAACTGAACACCAACATGAAAGAATCATAAAAAGCATACTTAAATTGTATGCAGGGTAAGAATTTTTATTAATTTACTACAAAATGCAACTTCTAAAATTCAAATTATTACTTTCAATTAAGAGCTGAAGAATTAAAGGAAATCTCATTACTAGAATTCAAAATTACATGTTCACAATTTATAGAACTGTTCCTACAACTGCTTTAACCTAAATAAAATTGGACTTTCAAATGTATTTCACATTTTAAGTCAGTTTTTAAATTAGTAGTGTAAAACTAATATGTCTGTTTAGAGAAGACTACATAATAGAATAGACATAACCCAGGCTAGTCTGGGAATAAGCAGAAAGATTTAACTTACTAGTAAATCCTGTAATATTAGTACTTCTGATTACGCTGCTATTGAATGCTATTTCCAGAAAAAAGGGAGAAGGGGAATTCTTAAACATTAGAAGTTCAAAATCATTAACAGCAGGAAAAAAAAAAAAAAAAACAAAAACAAAAAACAAAAAACCCATAAAACTGAAAATTACAAACATAATTACACACAAATATCAAGCTTCTTACAAACTTTTTTAACATGGAGCATAAGGCTGAAGTCTATTTCCCTTCTATGCAGAGAAACAGAAATATGCATTTATAAAGAAAAGAAATACTTATCATCCAAATGCATCTGTTTTTTTCTCCAGCATAGCGTCACAACTGAAAACACTGAACAGACAGATGGGGTTTGCTACTGTCGCTGAACTCCAAGAAACATCAGAAAATTGAAACAAGTGAGCATTAGGCACAAAACCCTTTTAACTTCAGGAAATTAGTTTTGAATGAGAGTTGGGAGAAATAATCTCTTTGTTCAGGGAATAATTCCTTGACACAAAACGTTTAGCTGTAATGCAAACTCTGGGTGTTTTCCCAAGAGAAAATTATCACATCAGGAGTCTCACCTGACTGTTTCACAATCACTTTAAACCAGCAAAATTACTATGATTCTGAAAAAAGAATTTGTTTCTCCTTTCCTTTGAATACATGCTGCTCCCAAGGCGCTAGCAGAAATGTTTAGGGACCAAATGGTGAACTTTACATTATTAGAGCTGAACTTTCATTTACAAGCCCTAAATACTAGTACAAGCCAGATCAGCCCCCTGATTCATCTCAAAATCCCATGAAACCTTATGCTATAATCAGATACAAAACACTGAATCAGAAGTGGGCAGCCAGGGGTGAGAGAAGTGCTAAATCACAAACCGGCATGATGAGATCTCACCAGAAAAATTTCAGAATCAGACTCTCCCTTTGGGTAAGACAGAAAAGACTATTATAAATTAGTTTACAAACCAGTCCAAGTCATAAATCTTTGATTCCATTTACAGATTTCCTTCTGGGACACACAAGCACCTTACAGTTGCAATGAACTAAGCAATCAATAGTTCTGATTGCAGTCAATGTATCTGGTTGGTCATAGTTTACTTAGTGTTTTAGCCAGTGAAGAAAAACAGGTAACATTTCTGGAACTCTTATTTTCAAGGTTAAATGATAGAACAATGAGCATCCCTGTGAAATCAAATAATCTACATTCAAGCAAGCCAGGAAACTAAACTTTAGTGAACAGTTAATTGTCCACAGGCTCCCTGAAAACCTGCCCGAGTCTTCATTTTCTTTTTATTTGGAAGAACTGGAAAGAGTTCTTAGCCTTGACCACGGGAAAACAAAAAACGATCAGTCCAGACTAGTTGTGAGAATTTCAGGAATTAGCAAACAAGAATCACAGAACAGAGAAAACAACACAAACAGCAGGGCAAAGTATGTAAAAATACATACAGTGTGCTTAAAAATCTTAGTATTTTAACATTAGATGTACAGAAGCGATATGAATTTAACCTAGAGTCACGAAAGAATTAAAACACCTAAAAAGTTTGCAAACTTCACAGATCTCTCTTGAAAAGTTATTTAGCAGAAAGTTTACAATTGCATTAATACATTCAGAAGTTACTCATCTCTGACTATCCAACTTAATCCATAAACCTATCACAAATTACAGGTACTCAAATATATCCATAACAACAAGCTATTATAAATCAATCTGGGGGTTTACACTGTCATAAACTTATATGCTGTTTAAGCATTCTTTTTTTCATAGTTAGCGATGTAATTAACTGTTAAAAGAACCCCAGCTAAATACTGTTTAATTCAACTGCAATACAAATATTTCACTGCTTTTTGAGAATGCGCTCCTGAAATAACCACCACAATACTTCCTAAATACTGGGGGAAAAAAAAACCCACCCATGTTTTTGTAGAGTACCTGTCTGCAATATAATATTCTAGTAGAATTCTGTCATGCTGCACATAATATCAGGTAACCAACGACCTAGGATGCTCATGCTACACATCACATGGGATCATCTCTACTCATGAACAAATAATCTGAACCATTATGTTTTTCTGGTTGCTTGACATTTACTGCAGTTTAATGAAAACTGAGATTATTTACAATTATGTAACATGTTTACATAATTCTCAAATTCTACTATACACAGAAATATCTTGCCCTACAATTTTAAGTGTACCATACACTTACTGGGAAAACAAAACAAACAAACAAACCCCTCAGAAAACAACACACAAAAAGCCTACCACAGTAAGAAAAAAAACCCAAAAAACTCGTGGAGTCAGACATAAGAAAGGTCTAAGCAAATCTCCATGCTCAGGGGGAATGAATGCATTTAGAGTTTTCATTTTCTGAACAGACTAAATAGCCCGTACCATAAATAGTTTGATTTAAAAATGAGTGCAGCTTACGTAAGTATGTGGCAGTCATCTTAACCATTTTACTGTTGGCAATACTACAGTGGCAAAAAAAGTATCTAAGCATGGTCAGTTCAAAATGCAGCATTTAGGAACTAATTCAAAATACCAGTAGACTTTACTACAAACTACTGATAACAAGACTTAAACTCAAATATTCTGCGAATGAGCAAGTGGATACAGTAGACCAATGATTATGCTCAAGAAAATTTATTCAGAGTAGCCCCAAAGCAAGAATTTGCCACTATCATGAGACTGTAACTTTTACACTGTACATAAGTACAGGCGCATGTGTGTTTTCTGGAATCTATGTCGTATCACATAATAAAAACAGAAGAACAAGAGATAATAAAACTTTACTGTCATAACTACTTTCTTCCCTCCTGAATTAAAGACTATAAATCAAAAATACTTAAACAGTCCCACCACCACTCGCTCTTCTAGCATTCTAAGGACTTACAAAATCCAGACCTTTCGGACCTTTTCAAAAACTAAGAGACATTAAGAGAATTCTTCTTACAGAAACATAGACTAAATAATGACATATGACGAAGATTTTAACAGGAATCAATGCAGGAGGGAGATGGACACAGGACAGGGCAGAAAAGAACTGGGGGTTTGTTGGTTGGTTTTGTGGTTATTTTAAAACTGAATTCACAGAATACTAGAGACAAACTTGTTTTGATCCTTCTCTGCCAGTTCCCTAACACCACTTCCCCTTCATTCACTTCTTGGAGATACCAACTGCGTGAACAGCAATCACAAAGGGACTGCTTCAGTTGAGTCCGGCAATAAAAAGTTTTCTCTACCTCCTCCAATCACCAGAATAGAAAGCAGAA
The DNA here is from genome assembly GCA_024733675.1 of Psilopsiagon aymara. Lineage (NCBI taxonomy): Eukaryota > Metazoa > Chordata > Aves > Psittaciformes > Psittacidae > Psilopsiagon > Psilopsiagon aymara. Next base: position 7,941 of record JANRGW010034580.1, on the reverse strand, counting down.
TTTTTTCCTTGAGAAGATATGGGTTCCTTAAAAGATGAGAGGAGTAGAATCATAAAATCATAGAACAGTTAGGGTTGGAAAGGACCTTAAGACCATCTAGTTCCAACCCCCATGCCATGGGCACAGACACCTCACACTAAACCAATGTCACCCAAGGCTTTCTCAAACCTGCCCTTAAACACCACCAGCGATGGAGCATTCACAACTTCCTTGGGCAATTCATTCCAGGGCCTCATCACCCTTACAGTAAAAAACTTCCTCCTTATATCCAATCTAAACTTCCCCTGTTTAAGTTTGAACCCATTACCCATTGCCTTATCACTACAGTCCCTAATGAAGAGTCTGTCCCCAGCATCCCTATAGGCCCCCTTCAGATACTGGAAAGCCGCTATGAGGTCTCCACACAGCCTTCTCTTCTCCAGGCTGAACAGCCCCAACTTTCTCAGCCTGCCTTCACACTGGAGGTTCTTCAGCCCCCTGATCATCCTCGTGGCCCTCCTCCTGACTTGTTTCAACAGTTTTCATGTCCTTTTTATGTTGAGGACACCAGAACTGCACACAGTACTCCAAGTGAGGTCTCATGAGAACAAGTAGGAGCTCTTCCCTCATTTTTTCTGTTGTTTCTAGGAGTGGAATCCTTCACATTGCTGAAGACATCTGTCCAGTAACACTGTGTTCTGACCTCTCACTAACAGACATACGTGAGAACTGCACCAGGACTTCTGAAAATGAAAAGCCTAGACTGAACTGTACAGATAAGAAACAAACAACACAAACATGCCATGATCACATCTTGTGTAACATATGCTCTTAGGAGACGTGTCATGAATTTTTGTTACAACTTTTACAGAACGTGGTCTCAGTTAGGGAAAACCAGCTTTCATGCTCCTCCAGAAATAGAAGTACTGTTTGTCACAGTACCAGCAATGTCAATGCTGCTGATACTAGTGCCTTGCTAAGAAACAATAGATAGATCAGTGAACACCCCTCAGTGTTCGTGTTACTAAAGAAAGAGGCCATCTAGTTAATGGTACTAAAAGCATCAGCAGCTGTGGTATAAAGCTGCTGAGAGCAAGTTTCTTTCTCGTCTCTAGAAAACTTAAACCTGTTCTCTAGACAAGCCACTAATTCATTTCCCTCTAAAAGACCCCTTCCTCCTATATGAAGGAATTCTGTTTCAACACTGGTGACTTTTCGACTTTTTTCTCTTCACACCTTCCCCCCACCCTCTCTTTTTTCACCATAGTAGAAGATCATTTCTAAAGACAGACCAAAAGAGCTGATCTTACTTAGGCCTAAGGCTACCTTCAGCCTCATTTACCTCAACTCCCAAATCCAGAAACGACTGGCAGGTAGAACATCTTGCTTGACTAGGCACATTTAAAGCAACAGCAGCAGTTACAACATCTAGACAGAAGACTTCAGAAGCAAAGAGGCAGATTTCATTTAAGAGGGGCTACATTCTGTCATTTATAAACTTAACTCCACTGCAACAGATACAGTACTAAGTGCTTTCCCCTTCTGTCCCCTCTTCCTTTAAACTGGATATTGTAAGAAAACAACAGTAAGATAATGTTTGCTACAGAAAGTATTAATAAGCTCAAACCTACATGGAAGGTGGTTGCGAGCTCACCCCACTGTCACTACCTCCTACTAAAACCAGGACACATCAAAGGCTAACATCTTCAGTATAGAAGCAAGTAAGAGTACAAACCTGCATACATCATCCTTAACAATTACTCAAAAAGCACATAAGCTCACAACACATGAAACATTTCCAGACCAGCAGTAAGATCTGTTTTGAAATACGTGTATAAAACACTGATGCTCATGAAGGAACAGCAAGGAAGCTTTTACAACCACATTTTCACAATGCTGTCCTAACAGCAGGAAATGAAGCAGAGACCCAGACTAAAATAACTGTTACCCCATGCTGTCCATTTCAGATCTACTAATTGTTTCCAAAACCCACACTAATCTACAAAAGCACTGACAAAAATGCCTCTTTTTACATATAATTTCATTTAAGTGTTCTGAGTTCTCTGAGTTCAACTGCCTGGCAATTTCAAGATAACTAAAATCACAGTGCCAGATCACCCAGCAGCTGAAACTTGATTTGTACCAGGAAAGGACATACAGTGGCATTTCAGTAGAGCTACCCCAAAAATAGTAAAGTTTCTGCCACCTCCAAGTCAGCAGCAGGAAGAAAGATAACATTTCATGTAGAAGTGTTTGCTAATAGAACATACCCTATTAACATCTTTGGAGCAAACAGGAAGCAACACAGTGAAAACTGCACGAAGTTAATGCTTGGTCTTATCTGGACATGTCATTTCTGATCTGACATTAGCAGGATTACAGTGAGAATTACTACTACATCAAGATAATCTTAAGAATTTCTGGAAAGAAGGCAGATATACTTCAACAGCAATGCTCCACAGAAGACTTAATGCCCAGCTCACTAAATTTGCAAGCTGATCTTCAAAAACATCACATGAAAGCCAATTTTTACACTGCTATTATAATTTGCACAATATCCAGGTAAAAAAGGAAAAAACACCCAACAAACAAACAAACAAAAAAAAAAAACACCAGCAAAACAGTATCCACCCCTCTACTTGCTCTGAACTATTACGGATCCCATGTCCAATGCCAAAAAACAAAAAAGAAAACAAATCCGTATTTTTTTCAAGTGCTAGGAATAAAAGCCTACAGGTTGCCTTAAGCCAAAGTACACAAACTCCCTACAGAACAGAAAGAATTCTAGTTAAAGAGCTATACCAATGCAACAAGCGCTATGGCTTACATAGAACAAAGACAACTGCCAGCTATCTTCAGAAGTTATGACGTTTTTAACCAGCATGAATTGTTCAAACAGGTGAGACTTCATGACAAATTAACTTAGAGTATAACCAAGAAAAGTAAAAACTGAAGAACGCTTAAAGCTGCAGAGATTAAAATACTAGTGCTGTACACTCACGAGTGATGTATACCAGGTCTGATGAGAAGCAGTCAGCACTGAATATGCTTTAGAAAAGTATCCATTTTTTTTTCTGCCACAACATCCAAGACATACAATATTAGACTTTTTTTCTACAAGTATCCCTAGATCACCCATGATTTCATAGAAATTGATCCATTTTCCAAATTAACACACTTTAGTGGATATATGATTTCATCCGAAAGCAAGTATTTCATTAAAGCGTACTGCATGTAGAACACAACTGACTGAACTTGCTGAAAGGTGTTTTTAAGAAAACATTCTTAATTCTCCAACAGCAAGGCCACATGCAGGTAGGAAAACATCCATATTTGAGCTGTGACAGGTTACTAAAAACTAACTGTAGCAGAACAACCTTTGTATCTTTCTATAGCTTTACTGTTTGCTTATGAAGCCACCCTGCTTATTACTACCCACTGAAAAGAGCAAAAGCATAAGCAATTTTCCTCACTATAGAGCTAGGTTAGGACAAAACCTGAAGCATTTTAAAAGCATTGAAGATGCTTCATTTCAAAATCAAGCCACAAATAAAATAAAGCCCACTTGGAATTTACAAATTAATGCTTCTTAAGAACACAAAGCTCTATATAACCTTAACAGAGTTGACATTTTTCACTTTTAGATTATGGTGCTGTGCTACCCATTATGAAACAGCACCTGAAGGGGGAGAAACATTTAACGCAGTAATCAGCAGGGTGTAAGGATATTGAAGCATTAGTTTCACTCAGCATTAAACCGAGACACACACAGGGTGTGACCTGCCTAGTGTAATTAAATTTCGGAAAGAAAAAGTACACAAAAAAAAGCCCAAACATTAAGATTCACTGCCCATCTTTACCTGTATAGTTTATTAGCAACACTGCAACTTTGTCTTACTTCTTATTACACACTGAATTTTGCCAGATGCATTTCAGTTTCTCAGGTCAACAAAAGAGCTCCAGTGATGGTTTTTTACTGGTAGTTGTGAACGAGTCTTGTGGACCCTAATACCACAGTGCCAGCTTTTAAACACTGACCAACACGTCAGAAGTCACTGACCAACTATCCACATCACACAGAATGAGACACACTCAAATGGATACTCAGTACTACAAAACCATCTACACTACTAAATGGAACTTTGATCTTACTCTAAAGCTGAAGAGACAAATTTACATAATGTTACTAGCATAGTCACAATATTAAAGCTTTTCGAAGGACAACTTTGACACTTCAAGTATCAGTTAAGAACCTATTCTAGAAATGTTTTCAACCAACACCTTCAATATTTGCATACATAGGCCTAAACAAGTATTTCAAAACTCTCATCTTTCCATTTAGAAAGAATGTTTCACACATGTAAGCTGCACCATGACATCATCACATATTCAACCTCAACAAAATGATTCTTGGTCTTTCACAAGAACCAGACTGCTAATATCGCCCTTCACACAGTATTTTAGTCTACTATGCCCATACAGAAATAACACTCTACAGACAATTTACGCTGTACAGGTAACTAAAGGATACCCCCAACTTGGAAAACAAAACCAAGAACAAAAAAAAGAAACAAATACCACCAGAAAAGTTTGGCAGGTATTTGAAAGTAACACCCTAATATCATTTTAGGCACTAGGCAGTAACAATTTCCAGTTTAGCTTTACTTTTCTGTTTGAGAAAAGACAGTCATAGGAACGGGAAAAAACATTGCAAAACCACAAGTCACAGTTATTTCTTCTACCTTGTAACTTAAAACTCTTAGTCCAAAACATGCCTATGAAAAACCATGAGGCTTTGTATAAACTGTTAGTTTCACTCTCCATTTGTCACTTGCCTTATAAAGGTACATGTAACAAAAATAACTCACTGCACATACATTTATGTGTGCACATAGGTACATACTTACTAGGTGCTCCACACACTTCAGCTTACAGCAGTAGAAAGAGCAGCATCATACAGACACTCCTGGAGCAGAATGTGTCATACCAGAGTTGAGTTGGATGACTAAGCACACACGATAGGGTTCATATTACCCAAAAATTACTGGACTTGGTCATTTACTCAACATTTGGATCAGCACTAAAATATCAAAGGCTTCTGCTTGTAGTATTAGTAATTTTACCGAAACACTGCAGCTCTACAAGTAAAGATCTGAACTACCATTCCACTAGAAGAATCAGCTATTTGAAAAATAACTCAAAAAAACATCTTCTTAAGTTTCATATTTATTATGTACTGCAGTACATACAGAAACAAGTAAATCCAACCCTAACCAAGAATACTCTTGCAGGTCATACTTTGAGGCTAGTTATGCCATTTAAAAATACATACAAAATGAATCATCACACAAGTCAGGAGGAAGCATATACAGTCCAGTGCAACCAGACCTTAACTTCATTTAAGCACTACATAATTTCTAAGAGGGTACAGAAAGAGATAAGCTATTACTGAATAACCTTAAGAACTGTATTAATGTATTGTCTTGGATGACTTCAAAGAAATCCCTTACCATTAGGATTACTGTTTACCATTACTCCTCTGCAACTCAGCAGACAGACAGAAGCACAGACATACCACCAGAGCTGAGTGGAAGAGAAGACACATTTTCACAACACCTATTCAACTTGCCTTCCTTGAGATGACAGCTAATGAGAGGAAAAAGAAGCCTTGATGAGATCCAGGAAATAACAAGAAAGAATGGACACAGATCTTACCATACCCTCTTCACATTTATCTGCAATCATTTATAATAAAGGTTATGACCCAAGCCAGACAAAAATTGCAATACAAAAGTATAGTTTCACACCAAGCATCTATCACACTTATCCAACTCACTGGACCTAAACCAAAAGTTTTATGATTAAAGATAGGCTTAAGTGCTGATTTTGTTACTCTTTACTACTGTGTGCAAAATCTGACACATCAGTAATTGCATGGATGAACTGAGACAGTCTATACCTACATTAATACAGGCTGTTACAGCATTCTTCAGATTGCTGCTATCAACTGACACCATCCACAAGACAGGACAAGGTGCAGGCTTTAGCAAATGTTGTGAAATACTTTATTTTTAAGAATCCTGTTTGTCTCTCACTACTAAGAGGAAATTAATGTAATATTTCTTCTTTTTATATGAAATATGTTAACTGAAAATATACCGAGAAAAGGCCAAAAGAAAGTATTGCTCTTATCCCAGATCTGGAAAACAAAATTAAAGCTAACAGAACAGATACTGACCTTTGACCATGAGGGCTCTACCTGTAAATTTTAAGAGTTCTTTTATGCAAAGCTCTCTGAAAACAGAACTTCTCTGTGCTGCTGTGGACCTGCTACAGAATATGAGCCTATATACATTTACTACTCAATTTTGAAACATGAACACCAGAACTAAAAATAACAGGCGTCTATCAATACATCAGCAGGATGGGCTGGCATGGAAAAGGGGGAAAGGAAACCTACTGCACAACATCAAGCAGAAAAAAATCCTACAATGTACTTATAAAAGCCATCACAAAAGCACTATAAATAGATATCTTTTAAGCTTATTTATTTCTCTAATATTTACTGTACTTATCAGCTATAAAGATATTAATAGACTACCAATAGCATCTTCAAATTATTTATCACTGAAACCTTCAAACACAGTTTCACACGTATTTACCTGAACATAGTGCCTTGCTTTCAAGTTTTTCCATTACCTTCCAGCGCAACATACCTGGGCCATTCCCTATTTTTGGTGACAGGGATTCTCTACCAAATTCCCAAACATAGTTACTCTCAAGCCACCTAAGCAATTGCCTTTCCTCTCTTTTTCTGCTTGCTAAAGCAAGGGAATGAACAGCCAGTATCACATTACAAGTCATGTTTGAACAAGGGGAAAACACACCAACCACACAGTCAAACGCAAGCTCTGGAACAGTATCAAGCCATAAAAGCAGCATCCTTTCACCATATCCACCTATATTTAAAAAACAAACCAGAAGAAAACCAAAGCTATTCTTCCCAACAACCAACACAAACAATGGATTAGATCTCAACTCTGACCTAAAGACAAGACTCTGGACAGAGAATAACTAAGGCCTTGCTACCTTTGAGAGCCTTCTAACTCTAAGACAGAAGCCAAGCCACATCAGCAGCATCATCATACCGCAGTCAACACGCCGAAGAGGCAGTGGCAGCTCTTTCACCTGGGAGTTTACTTGGTTTTTACGTCTTTGCTACACAGCAAGCCCAGTAACTGCGGCCCAGCACACGCCACAGCCCCTGCTAAGCAGACACCCTCACAGGATCACCGGGGCGGATACCCCTTCCGAAGGGCTTCAAAACACAAAGACCAAAGTTTTCCCTGCTCGCTGCGTGGGAGCGCGGCAGCAAAACAAGCGCCAGGATCTACATCAGCACCCTCCCATCACCACACCCCTGCCCCACCGACCCCGCGGACACCCCCGGCCCATCCCAGCTCACTCTCCCTGCGGCAGTCCGTCTGCCCCCTAGCCCATCTCTCATCTGTCCAGGGGGGGTTCGGCTCACCCCACAGCCAGTCAGAGCGGGGGGGGCAGCGCGGAGGTATCACCCCCACCAACACACACTCTGTCCGTGATGGGACAGCCCCGGCAGCGGGGCAGCCCTGCCCGCTCCCCAGATTCACCCAACACACACTTCTCCCTCTGCTCTCCCATCCCCGGTCCCGAGGCCTGCCCCCTCACCGTGCTGCGCTGGGGGCTCGGCTCCGGCGGCGGCGGCTGCATGCCCGCTCGCCCGCCCGACCCCTCGGCTCTGCCCCGGGCCTCCGGGACGGCGAACGGGATGGGGAGGTGGACGGTACGCGAGGAGGCGCCCCGCGCGGGCCCCCCCGCTCCTCCTGGGCGATAAGCAGGCGGGAGGTGGGGGAGAACGGGAAAGGGGACCGGGACCCCCTCCGGTGAGGACGCCTGGAGGGGGGGAAGGGGAAAGGGAAGTGG